>CM056053.1:140279050-140568899 GCA_029574335.1 Rana kukunoris | reverse complement strand
CCACTGCAAAGCAGACAGACCTGCTGTACGCACTGAAAGATACGAACCCACAAGCACAAAAATGAAACACCAGAAAACGATCTGAAAAGACGGAGACTGAAAAGCGCAAATCAGCTCTCAAACTTTACTAACACTCGGTAGCACGAAATCAGCAAAAGCAGCCCAAAGGGTGGCGCTAAAAATTGGATTTGACCTTCCCCTTTATAGTGCAGTCGTACGTGGTGTATGTCACCACGTTCTGACACAAACTGATTTTTAACTGATGGTGTGTAGGCAAGACTGATGAAAGTCAGCTTCATCGGATATCTGATGAAAAAAAATCCATCGGTCCGTTTTCATCGCATGAACCGATTGTATGTACAGGCCATTATAGTTCTACTTTAAGCACAAATTCCTGATAATTTTATGGAGAGACTAAGAAGATATAACCATGCCGATAGTGCAGCAGAAAACATATAGCACAGCGAGGAAGGTTTGTGGTCCAGGATGATAGGGCAGTTAAAATTAGAAGTAGCGCCCCCCCCCCCCACAGTTGAGGAATGCTGGCCGCCCACATACCAAAAGCAGTGCGGCCGCCTTTATTGGGGCGGTAGGCTACTTTTCCTCTCAGCCCAGTCCGCCCCATAAGATTGTAGCGCAAGCCAGCGGGGACTCTTTCCGTGCTGCCGCCCTGCAAAGTGCTGCCCTAGGCCTGGGCCTTGTTGGTCTAGGCCAGGATACAGCGTTGACTGTATGTATATCTAAAGACTGGTAACAGAAGTATATCTGTTCTCTTGTTGTTCTCTTACATGCACTATACCGGATAATTAAGTCTGTGATACAATGTGCTTTTGTAGTGGTCATCTTACTGTATGTTAGGAGGTGAAACTGTTAATGACAACAGAGCTTCTATACAGCTCCTACTATTATAGTTAACCCTGTACTTTTTGGTATGGAATCCTATATCTAGTTTTAGCTCAAGGCTCAATAACCAGAATAGGCTAGATCCAGGTTAGGCATCGATGACCACTTGGTAGGTAAAGGTTCAGTTGCATGACAGATTATAAACTAAGATGCAGATTGATAGGCTCACTCTGAGCTCCAGTGCAACATCACAGTTTCTGCTGGTGAGAATCTGCATTCCAGGCTGGTCAGATAACAGTCTCTGACACAAAGATGAACAACACATTGTGATCATTCTCAGGAGCCATTGCAACAGAATTTTGCAGCAACATTCATATGGAGATATTATGAACTACATACACCTAGATATATGTGCAAAGTTTGATTAGGACACTTGTTGGGCTTTTTTCTAATAATACCTGTTAGTACATTGGATGTACCTTGCTGTTATTAATCTATTTAATATAAAACTTGTATTATTTCAATATTGGTGTGCATCTGTATACTTATGGTTAGTAATGTATTCTGGTTGAAGTAGTTCCTCTGATCCCAATTACTTTGATTAGATTACTGAATAATTTACCAGAAAGGGAATCCTTCGGTACACAGAGGCCTTGTCCTGTTTGGAGGCACTGTCAAGTTTATTATTAAACCCACTTTTCCACTTAGCAAAGGTTCTGGTTCTCTTATTTCCCTACAGGCTTAGCACAATGTCCTGTTTTCATAACCCCCCAAAGAGGGCAACCCAGAAAATGATAAGGAAAGATAAGGAAACCATGGGGTTGATTTACTTAAGTAAAATATACAAGTGCAGTTGCTCTAGATCTTAGTAAATGAGGGGAAGCTCTGCTGATTTCTGTTATCCAATCATGTGCAAGCAAAAAGCAAAAATGCAGTTTTAAAAAAAAAATATTGGAATGGGGTTTTCTTTGCAATGTGAAGCTATACCTCACTTACTAAGTTCTGGAGCAATTGCACCTGCAGTGCACAGTATATATATATATATAGATATGCTTTTAGTAAATCAACTCCCATGCCCTTTTGCTGGTTTGGTAAATTATTGCTGGCTCTAAAATTTAATTACAAAGAAAATATTATGCCACTTTCTTATAAAATTCTGCAACCCAGTGAAATTATATTTAACCTAAAGGTGGCTACAGTGCGCACAGGGGACGGGCGGCGCGCTCTGTGATCAGGGAGTCCATGAGACAGCCCCTTACACCGTGATTAGCTGTCATCCAATGACAAGCTGATCATGTGATGTAAACAGAAGCCAATAATATGCTTTACTTTTCTCACGCTGAGAGCATGAGGGGAAAAAAAGCTGATTACCGGCTTGTGTAAATGGTCCCACACGTGGAGATCCACTGCCGCCTCATCAGTTCCCACTAGTGCCACCTACCAGTGCCCAAAAGTACTGCTAAGCAGTGCCTACCAGTGCAACCTACCAGTGTCCAGCAATACCACCTATCAGTGCCCACCAGTGAAGCCAATCAGTGACTCATCATCAGTGCCACCTATCAGTGCTCCCTATCAGTGCCAGCTGTCAGTGCCCTTCAGTGATGCCTATTAGTGCCCTTCAGTGATGCCTATCAGTGCAGCCGTATTAGTGCATCCAGATCACTCTAAAACCCATCTCCATCGATGCCACTAAAAATATCACCGGTACCCTGGGAAATAGCACAGCGCCTAATGATATCATCCCCACCAAACTGCTGAAGGAATGTGCCAATATTCTGGCACCGCCTATCACGCAGCTTATAAACCAATCATTTAAGGAAGGCATGGTGCCCTCCCTGTTGAAACAAGGCATAATAAAACCTATTCTAAAGAAACCCACCCCTCGACCCCAAAGACCCAAACCACCGTTGTCCCATAACAGGCCTAAACGTCTTCTCCAATGTAATGGAGAAAGAAGTGGTACAACAGTTGCAACATCATTTAGATGCCGATAATTTGCTCGATCCATTTCAATCGGGTTTCCACCCTAGGCACAGGACAGAAACAGCACTGCTGAAAATATCGGATGACGCCCTCGAGGCTGCAGACAAAGGGGAATCTTGTCTTCTAGTACTGTTGGACCTAAGCGCAGCTTTTGACACGGTGGACCACAAACTATTACTGACTCGGTTAGCTGAAGTAGCCAGAGTGGCGGAATGTGATCTATCCTGGTTCTCCTCCTTTTTGGAAAACTGATCACAAATAGTGAAATTGAGATCTTTCACTTCTGAAAAAATGCACGGTGGCATGTGGAGTCCCCCAGGGATCCCCTCTGTCGCCGGTTCTGTTCAATATCTATCTCTGCCCTCTCTTTGAAATCATCAGTAGCCAGAAGTTACTTTACCACTCGTATGCTGATGACACACAACTGTATTTTCACATCTGCAACAAAAAGGATCATTATCCCAATCTAGAGAAATGCCTTACTTTGATAGAAAATTGGATGTCAAAGAGTTATCTTAAACTCAACAGTTCGAAAACAGAACTTCTCCTGTTTCACGCCAATCGAAAAAATCAACCCGCAACAACATGGACACCCCCGCCCATTCTGGGCAAAATCATCACCCCTAGCACCAAAGTCAAAAGTCTCTGAGTCATTTTTGACACCTACATGACAATGGATGCACAGATAGGGTCAGTAGTCAGCGGATCGCATCATCTGCTGCGCCTGCTACGAAGACTTATTCCATTTAAAAGAAGACATAGCAGTCATAGTTGGAACCATTATCAACTCTAGACTTGACTATGCACATGCCCTCTATCTGGGACTCCCAAAGTACCAAATCGCTCGTCTGCAAGTCGTTTAAAACACGGCCGTCAGACTGGTCACTGGGAAAAAACCCTGGGATTCAATCTCACCTTCGCTGAGAACCCTACACTGGTTGCCAGTAAAAGACATAATTACTTTCAAAGCACTCTGTTTGACGCATAGGTGTATTCAAGGAAAGGCCCCCCAATATCTATGTGAACAACTAAAAGCGCATACCCCCAATCGCGTTCTGCGATCCACTTACCAAAATCTACTCCAGATACCCAAAGCCAGATACAAATCCAAAGGAGAAAGAAGATTTGCGGTCCAAGGCCCTAGACTATGGAATGCTTTACAAACCTCTATTTGTCTGGGAAAAAAAAAGATACAAATTTCATATGGGTGCAGCATGGCCGCGCAATTGTCATTCAAAGTGTGACAGCGCTGAAAGCTGAAAATTGGCCTAAGCAGGAAGGGGGTTTAAGTGTCCAGTAAGCAAGTGATTAACTACTTGCTTACTGGGCACATAAACCCCCTTAGTGCCCAGGCGAAATTTCAGCTTCCGGCACTGCGTCGCTTTAACTGACATTTGCGTGGTCGTGCGACGTGGCTCCCAAACAAAATTGACGTCCTTTTTTCCCCACAAATAGAGCTTTATTTTGGTGGTCACCTCTGCAGTTTTTATTTTTGCGCTATAAACAAAAAAAGAGCGACAATTTAAAAAATATATATATATTTTTTACTTGTTGCTATAATAAATATCCCAATTTTTTTTTAAAAAAACTTTTTTTTTTCTCAGTTAAGGCCGATACGTATTTTTCGATGTATTTTTGTAAAAAAAAAAAACGCAATAAGCGACTGGTTTGCGCAAAAGTTATAGCGCCTACAAAATGTGAAACAGAATTATGATTTTTTTTATTATTATTTTTTTTACTAGTAATGGAGGCGATCTGTGATTTTTACTGGGACTGCGATATTGCAGTGGACATATCGGACACTTTTGACACAAATTTGGGACCATTCACATTTATACAGCGAGCAGTGCTATAAAAATGCACTAATTACTGTAAAAAAATGTGACTGGCAGGGAAGGGGTTAACACTAGGGGGTGAGGAAGGGGTTAAATGTGTGTCCTGGGTGTGTTATAACTGTGTGTGGGGTGACTGGGGGAGGTGTCCCTATGTACAAGAGACACAGATCGGTCTCCTCTCCTCTGACAGCACGTGGAGCTCTGTGTTTACACACAGAGCTCCACGTCCCTGCTGTCATCTGCTCGTGTTCCTGATGGACATCGCGGCCACCAGCTACATGCATCGGATCCTCAGTGATGTGGCGGGACAGTGGCGGCGCGCCACCCAGTGACATACGTGGGTAATGCACTTCAAATGACGTCCAAAGACGTCTAGTTGGCGCCTCAGGTCCGCGCTGTTGATGTATTTTGTCAATAGCGCGGGTCTGAAGTGGTTAATTGGTGACATCTTGTTTGGGGTAAGTCTATGAACATTATTTCACTGGACACAAGCCACGCATTTCATAAATAAAGACTAGGTGTAAAGGTGAAGGAAGTTCTATACAGAAAAACAAAACAATATATATATATATATATATATATATATATATTCTATATAGATAGATAGATATTATATAAAACTATATATATTAACATAAATAGGTAGACGGGTGTAATCAATTAATGTAACTAATGATGTTGGTGACGCAAGATCCGCCCCCAAACCTCCTACTACTGCCTTATAAGTGGGTCCTCTGATCAGAAAGTCATAGACCCGCTTGCTTAGTGATGCTATACAGCTGTCGATTCCCTCTGACAAAGTGTACAGGAACGTGCTGGGGCGACAGATGCAACACTCTGTCATTGATGAGTTTATTTATTTTTTTCAGCTGAGCTGGAGGGGCTTCTTTCTCCCTTTATTCTCTCTCTCCACTCTCCCTACCTTTTAGAAGTATAGCTGACGTCCCATTAAATCTGTCATCAGTCAGAGCAAGCAGCTATAAAAAGGAAAAATTCTACCTTAGAAAAAAAGGTGACATTACAAACTCTTTCATCCCTCTGCAATCCTTTTGTGAGACAACAGTGAAGAAACAAAGGTGAGTGCAGCCACAAAGTAAGAAAATCTTTAATACTGTGTATGAATGAGATATTAATATGGTATAGACAAGGATGTGTCCATTGTGCTTTTTACATTTAAAATGGGTCAGTTTAGGTGAAGATGATTTTACAATTTTTTCAACTGCAACCTAACATTCAGTCTATATAAAAATAAATAATACATAGAATAAAAATATTAAATAAACGTGGAAAATTTTCCTTTGATTGAATGTAAATAGAAAATATTAAAAGTTATTGCCCTCTGTGTGTCTCTCTCTCTCTCTCTCGCTTTCTCTCTTTCCTTCTCACTCTCTCTTTAATTCTCTTTTTCTGTCTCTCTCTCTCTCTCTCTTTCTAATTAGTTAATAAAAGGCATGCACTTACAAATCAATTGATGCATCTTAAGATTATGTTGAGGAAATAATAAAAATAATAAAATCAATAATAATAATTGTTAAATATTCAAATTGTTACTATATACTTATTTTTTTTACTATGTTTAATGTATCTCCTAAATTTAGACAGAGGGCAAATAATGCAACATTTTTTAATTTTTAAAATAATAGTTACTTAACTCATATAATATTTAAAGGCTATTCAGTGTGAAAAATATAAACTAAATCAATGCAATTCACCTAAGACATACAGGCAGAGCACTTAGCAGCTATGTCTCTTCGCACGGGAAATCTCACAAAGCATAAGTTGCTCTTTTAGGTCATTATCAATGCTTTTTACTCATGTAATTATCAAGTGTGCTGGTAGTTTCACTCACAAACACACAGACGAGTCTTTAGCTTTTCATTTACTGTTACAGATGAACCCTAAAGGCTGTAAAGGTTAAATTTACATTAATCATTGATAGTTCTGTGGTCTCAGCATCTAAAAATGTTGGGTCACTACAGTCCATTATGAGTCCCAGTGGTAGTTCTATTCATGGACAATCAGTTATTGCTTTAAAATGTTCTATAACAATATATATTTTAATAAATTAGATATTTGCTTACCAAGCTA
Organism: Rana kukunoris; assembly: GCA_029574335.1. Taxonomy (NCBI): domain Eukaryota; kingdom Metazoa; phylum Chordata; class Amphibia; order Anura; family Ranidae; genus Rana; species Rana kukunoris. Next base: position 140,562,150 of record CM056053.1, on the reverse strand, counting down.
AGATAAAATTAATTTCTTTTTTTGTTTGTTGTTTTTTTGTTTTGTTTGTTTTTTAAATAAAGCCATAGACAGAAACTATTTGTGAGACAAAAACAGAAACTAAATATCTGTGAAAAAATTGTTTTAACGCATTTGTTCCAAGCTAATGTATCACTTATGTTGAAGTGCAGTACCTTAAAGTAAAAGCTAAATTAACCTGCTTTTAAATCCACTTGGCTGCACAAATCAAAGACTACTGAATTATATATTTTGTACATTTTAAAAACAACCAATAAATTAAATTGATCCAAATTGCAAATGTTATTGTATCTACTTTTCGCCAGATTACCCACTTTTTAAAAAAAAAATATTATTTTGTTGGTTTTTATTGGTGATATGCTAATTCACTATGCTGGGGACACGTAGGAGCTTTCCATACCACAAGCTTGTAAAACAGCAGTATCTTTACTTCATCAAATATACTGCATGCTTGTCAGGGGTGTTTCCTTTGACTTCTATTAGACAACCATGAGCTTCATGAGTTAAGTAAATCTTAACATTAAAAATCTCTGATTTGACTCAACAATAGTAATTGCAGTTGAATAATTCTTAGATGGGATGTAAGTATAAGCAGAACAATTGTATTCCTACTTTGGCTTAATTTCACCAAAGCAGTAACTCTCAGTTTTGCTCTTTGAGCTGCTTATGTAATATTATCTTGAAAACTATAGTTTTACTTTAGTTGTTCTTTGTATTTGTGTGTTTTTCTTGTATAGTTTATTTAATTGTTATTTGAGTACTGTTACTTTAGTAGTTTTTCTTTCTGTGAAATGGTGTAAAATAATTAAAGCTAATTAGGGGCAATTTTTTTGGGCAAAAAACAGGTCTGGAATTGGTTGAAAGTAACATTCATAAATCTCAGGAGACATTGAAAGCCCATTTCACCGTTAAACACCCAAAAACACCTTAAAGCGACTATGTCATATTAGCAAGAAATACAGATAAATTGTCCCTGCAATAGTAGAGCTCTTGTACCTACCTCTCCAGTGACCTGGACCTCCTAGTCACTTTCTGTTTCAGCGCTACCTCTATTAGTGTTTTAAACATTCAACACTATTTGGAGTGGCAGGTGCCCATGTCACCCATCACGCGCTGTGGCTCTAACTCCAACCCCTATGTTACAGCAGAGTCCTGTATTGATGTAGCTGTCAGAGGATGGAAGAGGATGGAAGAACAGGGCGATAAAGAAAGGCTTTGGACTAACTTTCAAATGCCAAAAAGTCTGATGGTCACTGCAGCACTGGCATGAAAGAAAGATAGGAGACACAAGGGGCCAGACACAAGGGGCCAGATTGCCGCAGAGTATCAGAGATACTCTACGCCGCCGTATTTTACCTGGCTCTACGAGGAATTCAGAGAGATTTTGGCCTGTAAGGTACGGCGGCGTAGTGTATTTCTCCCGGCGGAATCAAACTACGCGATTAGGGGGTGTGAGGCATTTAAATTAGGCGCGTTCCCGCGGCGATTGAACTGCGCATGCTCAGTTCAGAAATTTCCCGCCGTGCATTGCGCAAAATCACGTCGTTACGTCATTCGTTGTTTGAGTAGCGTAGTTTAAGTACATTTCTATTCCCGAACGACTTACGCAAAAAATAAAAAATAAATTGAAAGTCGACGTGGGAACGACGGCCATACTTAACATGGGCTGCGTAACGTTACACCATCTAATAGCTGGTTTCACTTTACGCAGCAAAAAAATGACGTAAGCGATTACGAACGACGCTCGTAACTTCGTGGATCGCCGGAAAAAACTCATTTGCATACCCCGACGCTGAAAACGACACGAACTCCACCCAGCGGCCGCAAAAATATTGCAGCGTAGATCCGAAGGCTTACGAAGACGTAAGCCTTTCAGATCGAAGCCCAACGCCGCCGTATCATGGTTTGAGGATTCAAATTAGTGATATGGTGCGCGTAATTTGAAAGTACTCCAGTCTAACACCAGTTAGACAGGAGTTACGGCTCTGTGAATCTGGCCCAATATGCTTTAGAGGTGAATGTAAGAGCTTATTTATTGTCCGGACCTTTCATACGTCATTTTTATGAACCGGACAGTGTATCGCTTTAATTTCACCTTCACTTCCCTTGTTTTTTTTACTAAATTCCAGGGATACTGAAAACTCTTGTTTTTGCTCATGCCTAGTGCATTCACTTGAGTTAAGAAACCTGGAAAATATATTTAAACTGATTTCTATATGCTAATGTTAAAATATTTTTTTCAAAGCAAGGATGAAAGATGTTAACTATTATCATTGGCTTTTGTAGGATTGCATCATCATCCCAAAATGCTGTGTACAGACTCATGGCCAAGCACGCAACAGCTTTCATGCAGACCCAGGTTGAGTACCATCTATATGCTGCTGTTACTAGTTTCCTTTAGTGTCATATCTGTTAACAGTAGATCACTCAACCACCAAATTGACAACAGAAGTAAGTTTTTTATCCATGTATATTCATCTTTTAAATGTACCTTTTTATGCATATTTCAAGGTAATGTGGCAACCTATGTTGTGCATATAGGCGCTCCTTAAAGCACATCTAAACCAAAAAATTATTACATAAAATATTGAACCTTACCAGTCTATAGATGTTGTGTCTGCATTAAGTTTCCTGTTTTGGGCTTTCTTCTTTGATTTTAACTGGTGAGCATACTCAAAGTACTTTGCCCTCAGAATGTTGATGCCTATCACCGAGTGTACTAAACTTGTGAGAACTAAAAGTTAATATACTATCAGTGGAGTTCCTCAGAGACTAAATGCATCAGAGTTAAAAAAAAAAACCATTGATATCTGTACCACACTGAAATATCAGTTTTTGACAAACCTACCTTTGTCATCTAAGCTCTATTGATAGAGTTTCAACTGAAGCATTTTCCTTTATAAATATGCAGCATAGATCTATTGATGGTATCTTTTTTATTTTTGGAAATTCAAGGTTCAGATAAATCTTGAAAGTTTAAAACTAGATAAATAGAGGAAGAATAGAAATGTTATACCAATTTTGTTTTTAAAGTAATAAAATAAATAGAGGAAGAATAGAAATGTTATACCAATTTTGTTTTTAAAGTAATTATTAATAATTAAAATACAGTGCAAAACTTATCTGCATATTACCAATTAAAACTTTATGCAGATAATTTTTTGGAAGTGACTTACATAATACATGTAATGTCATTATACATTTTATTTACCGTATTTATCGGCATATAACATGCACAGGCATATAACATACACCCTAACTTTAAGAGGAAAGTTTCAGGAAAAAACTTTCAACAGCCCCCTGCGTATAACACGCAGGCACAGTTTACCCTCTATTTTCAGGGTACAAAAATGAGTGTTATACGCCAATAAATACAGTACATTAAAAAGTTGAGCATAATATTTTAATTGTAGTGTTGAATTTTTATTTTTTAAGCAAGGTCTTTAACACCACATCCTCCAACTACTTTAACTGGATTAAATGTGTCTGAGAGTGATCTATCAAGTTAAGTTGCTGAGAACCATTGTTGGCTATATTGGTTGATCATATCATTATTTTTCTAGGTGTCACATCCAACAACAAAAGACTTGTCCATGTAGAGGTCGGTTACAAAAGGAATACTCAATAATAATGGCACTGCTGCTCTCCAAAACACCCACTGAGAAGGGGAGAGGATCTGCAATAGACAAGGAAGACAGAGCGCAAACCACCCTAGTGTAATTCTGTTTATCAATTATAAGATAAAATCACAGTTCAATGCACTCACATTATTCTAACAAAACAAGGCATTAGATGATAGAAGCCATTCTGCAAAGCTGCCACTGTAAGATCCAGAGGTGGCAAGGTCCGCTAAGCTCATGGACAGCTGGGTACTCCGGAGAGCCACCAAAGCTAGTCCTTGGCGCGCAGCAGCTACTGGTCATGTGCCTGGGCCCACTGGTGCCACCCTCTGTTTTGGACATTGGCAACACAGCAACCCAGGCAACCAGGAAGGAAGTTTTCCTCAATGACTGGAGGTGTGGCCTCTTTTGTCCGTGGCCTCCTTTGTCAAGTCATGTCCACCCTGAATTCATCATGTAATATATATATAGGTAAAGCCGACTCCTCCACTGTAGTGTACTAAATTTGCCCTAAAGAAAAACTATTTAAAATGTAATGGGTCCTATTATAGACAGCTAGCTGGTACAGCCATGGGTGTCCAATTTGCACCATGCTATGCCACTTTATATATGGGGTATTGGGAAAAATAAATCTGGTCCCATAACCTCTTTATTATTATTATTATTATGGGCATTCCTTCCTGGTTGCCTTGGGTTCCTGTATTGTGGAAGTCCGTCACGGAGCACTGCACCAGCGAGCCTGGGTACATGCACTGTAGCCGATGTACACCAAGGATTGGCTTGGGTTTACCTAGCTGTCAGTAAGCTTATCGGACCTTGCCACATCTGGATCTTACAGTGGCCAGCATTGGGGAATGGCTCCTTTTATCTAATGCCTCGTTTTAATGGAATCATGTGAGTGAGTGCATTTAACTGTGATTTTATCTAATGACTAATGAACAGGATTACACCAGGGCGGTTTGCGCTCTCTCTTCCTTACTATTCTAGGTGTGACTAGCATTAATAATCTTCATCTAACATGTCTCCAAACTTTACACAAATAAGTAAATTCTACAAAGGACTAGGCCTCAGTAAGAGATCAGGCAACCCACACAAAAGAAGCATTCTCTTAATAAAAAGAGTACATATATGGCCTTTTGACCCAAGAGGATTGTAAGCCACAAGCCTCTCAGGAAAGTGTAGACATTACAATAGTAATTGCTTGCCACTTCCTTTTTAAAATCCTCCTGAAGAAATAAATGATTAGACTTCAGTTCCCAGTAAAAGAAATTCAAAAGTTACTTTTGATCTTCTATCTCTTCTATTTTTAAAATATATAAATTATGAAAAAAAAATATGTTGCTTTGTGACAACCAATTTGTTTATGCATATAAACAAATGCCTAAGTTAGTCTATATTTTCTCTTTAAAAAACAAGTTAGAGACCCTGTCACTATACTTCATATCTCTGTTGAGAACTTTAAGTAAAAAGCTTTCATTATATATACTGTTTTCCTCTCTTGTTAGGCAATCTGTTTTATACTAAGGCACCATTTTAATTATAGGAATCCAACACTGTTAGGGGTCACAGAGCATTCTATTTCCCGAATGCTTGCCAGTAAGAGCAAGTATTTTCTAATAATGTCCTCAAATAGAGACATAAGTATCTTAACAGAGTCTCTTTGTGTTTCTTGAAAAACAGTTTTAAAGTTGGCAGTCTTCAATATTTTCTTATCTGTCTTAGCATTTTTAAATTAACATCATTTGTACTTAAGTTACATTATGTACTTTTAATTTTTTCATTGTCTCTACCACTCATTATTGCAAGTATAAATTGTAAAGATCTTTTTAGATCCTTTTGCAGATTTGTAGCAGTGCCCAGTGTGGGTCCAGTGTGGGGCAGTATCTCAAAAAAGTGAGTACACCCCTCACATTTTTGTAAATATTTTATTATAAATTTTCATGTGACAACACTGAAGAAATTACACTTTTCTACAATGTAAAGTAGTAAGTTTACAGATTGTATAACAGTGTACATTTTCTGTCCCCTCAAAATAACTCAACACACAGCCATTAATGTCTAAACTGCTGGCAACAAAAATGAGTACACCCCTACGTCAAAATGTCCAAATCGGGCCCAAAGTGTCAATATTTTGTGTGGCCACCATTATTTTCCAGCACTGCCTTAACCCTCTTGGACATGGAGTTCACCAGAGCTTCACAGGTTGCCACTGGAGTCCTCTTCCACTCCTCCATGATGACATCCCAGAACTGGTGGATGTTAGGGACCTTGCACTCCTCCACCTTTGTGAGGGCTTACCTAGAGTGGAATCCATTTGCAGACTTGAGAGCTACCTTTGCGACCTGATGCGATCCGCCCCCTGAGATTGGGACAGGGGGACGGACGCACCGGGAGGCACCGGTACCGGAAAACAGGAAGCTAGGTCAAGGTGAGGATCAAGGAAGGTACCGGATCTGCAGACAGGCCGGGGAGACAGTTCGTGGCACCAAGCAGGGACAGCGGTCCAAACAGGCAAAACTAGTTCAAGGTCCTGGTTTGCGGATCACGGGTCAAGAGATCAAGGAAAGTCCAGAGATGCAAGCCGGGGTCAAGGATCGGAGAGGTCAACGGAGTCCAAGTATACAAGCCGAGATCAAAGGTTTGGAGAGGTCAGCAGAAGTCCAAGGGCAGGCCGAGATCAGGATTCAAACAGGTAAGCCAGAAGGTTTTCAGGTCAAACAGGTTCACAGCAACGCGACACATACAGGAGCTGATGGCACAGACAGAATGATCTGATCAGAATGAACTGACAAGGCTGTCATAGTGAGGCAGGGCTTTATACCCTGGTTAATTGGATAACCTGCCTCAGCTGAAACAGGAGTCTGGTGCAGATTGCAATGAGAAGGCAATCAGCACATATTTCAGGACCAGGCTTTGATGGACAGCAGACAGAAATAGCAACTGAGAAAGTGGCTCAGAGGTAGGGTGTTGGAATAGGAACAGAGCGGTCCTGGGTTCAATTCCCCGGTACTGACCCTGACAACCTTCCTTTTGAGGATGCCCCACAGATGCTCAATAGGGTTTAGGTCTGTATACATGCTTGGCCAGTCCATCACCTTTACCCTCAGCTTCTTTAGCAAGGCAGTGCTCTTCTTGGAGGTATGTTTGGGGTCGTTATGTTGGAATGCTACCCTGCGGCCCAGTCTCCAAAGGGAGGGGATCATGCTCTGATTCAGTTTGTCACAGTACATATTGGCATTCATGGTTCCCTCAATGAACTGAAGCTCCCTAGTGTCGGCAGCACTCATGCAGCCCCAGACAATGACACTCCCACCAACATGCTTGATGGTAGGCAAGACACACTTGTCTTTGCACTCCTCACCTGGTTGCCACCACACATGTTTGACACCATCTGAACCAAATAAGTTTATCTTGGTCTCATCAGACCACAGGACATGGTTCCAGTTCTCCACATTCTTAGTTTGCTTGTCTTCATCAAACTGTTTGCTGGCTTTCTTGTGCTGCATCTTTAGAAGAGGCTTCCTTCTGGGACAGCAGCCATGCAGACCAATTTGATGCAGTGTGTGGCATATGGTCTGAGCACTGACAGGCTAACCCCCCACCCCTGTGCTGGCAGCACTCATACGTCTATTTCCTAAAGACAACCTCTGGAAATTACGCTGACCATGTGCACTTCTTTGGTTGACCATGGCGAGAACTGTTCACGTCACGTTAAACTGACAGCCTAGGCCATCTGTATGTAGAGCAACAATTATTTTTTTCAGATCCTCAGAGAGTTCTTTTTGAATTTACACTGTTATACAAGCTGTACACTCACTACTTTACGTTGTAGCAAAGTGTCATTTCTTCAGAGTTGTCACATGAAAAGATATAATAAAATTTTTGCAAAAATGTGAGGGGTGTACTCACTTTGTGAGATGCTGTAATTATTTTGTTTGTGATAACTTTTTTTTTCTTTTTTACAGAGTGACATTTTCTGTTAAACAATCAAACAAAAAATGTGCCCATATTCCTCTATGGAGATTGATTAGCGCTTTACAGCCTTTCACTTGTGAACTTGCACAGGGCCCCACTGGCTGTTTGGGATACAAACCACTCTCCAGGCTATCTGAAAAAGACTGTTTAGTTAGGTGTATCCAAAACTAAAACAGTTTTTGTAGTTTGGAGTAGGAGAGTATTAAAACCCCTGCCAGGCTCCCACTGGAAATATTTGCCATCTGCATTTGTTCTGGGAAAATTGTTTTTTCACAACGTTTTTAACGTTGTCGTTTTTAAGGTTGTAAAAAATGGTCGTGTGTGGGCTTTAACGTTCTGGTAAAACTACCGTTCATAATGGAGTAAGCACATTTATCACGCTGTAACAGACAGAAAAGCGCGAATCGTCTTTTACTAACACAAAATCAGCCCAAAGTGGCGCCATCCGAATGGAACTTGCCCTTTATAGTGTAGTTGTACGTGTTGTACGTCACTGCGCTTTGCTAGAGCTTTTTTTTTTCATGATCGTGTGTAGGCAAGGCCGTTTTTATGATCGGGTTAAAAAAAATTGTTTTTTCTAGACCCTTAAAAACTTATTTTTTTTAGAACCCGAAAAACGGTCGTGTGTACGCGGCATTAGAGTTTTTTTTTTTTTCATTTTAGAAAACATGAGATTCTGCCGTCTTTGCCAATCTGCACTGAAATAGCTGCTAAAAGCAGTACACACTTGGGCATACCAGGTTTGTCCTTGGTCTGTAACTGGTTAAGAATGGTGCTGTAACATGACTACCTATTTACAGAGACACTATTTTTAATGGTTGGAGACTTTAACAACCTAGTCTCCCAGTCTGCCACCTACAACTTCCTATTTCCTATGGCCTCATTCTCTGTTTAGAGTCAAATTTGACAGACACGGCATTCCAGAGGAAGACGAGTAGTGGGGTCCTTGTGAAGCTGGCTTTTATTTTACAAGGCAGGTTGCTCATCTGTCCTACCTCTATACTCAGATGCCAAGTACATAAATGTTGTAATGTCCAAAAAAAACTAATTCAGACATAAATACCTTTTCCAATGTAATGCAATACTTTTGTTATATGTCTGGTACGAGGTCATGTTTTGTATAAAATTTTAATTTTCCTTGAAATGTACACTCAAAGTTGAATATTGGTGATCTAAGAGCGACTGTTTTTGAAGAAGAAGAGTTCTGAAAATACCTACTGTATGTCTTTTTGCTATCGTATATGTTGGCAAACCCTTCATTTAAATAATTTGATCTCAGTAGTTCACTCACTGGTTTCACTTGTGGCCTCGGATTGCAGAAAGATAATTAGTTGTGCCCCATCTCTCTAAAATGTACAGCTCAAGTATTTTCCAAGCTGAGCTTATGTAGAAAGTAAATGTACAGTTTTTTTAGTGGAGGTATGATAGGCCTCCCTCTAGAGATGGGGTTTCAAGGATCTACTGGTCATTACCATGTTTGTTCAATAACATCATTCAGAATACCTGATGACTTAATTTTTTCTTTAACAATGGTAGCGATACGAGTTAATCACGAACTGGAAACAGCTTCAGCCAGAGGTTTAGATAGGTAAACATGCCAAATATGGCCGTTTTGTTTGCCCATTCAGCAAACTTCAAACAAGTAGTTCAGGTAGAATTTTCTGTTGTCAGGAACTTGAAGCTCATTCTTAAAAGAACATAAATAGAATAAGGTTGATAAAAAAAAATAAAAAATTACGGTACAATGTAATAACAAAAAAAAATTATAATAATTTTAGGGCCAGATTTCCTATGTAACGCTAAACTGGTAACCTGTAAAAGGGCTTTTAAAGCATCACCTATGGGCTTTTTTAGGTACCACAGTTTGGTGCCGTTCCACGTACATACGTAATATGAAAGCGTGACATATTAGATATCTATTTACTCTGCATAACATCATCTTTTATGTTTTACCAAAAATCGGGTATTATATTGTTTTTGTGTTCACTAAAACTCATCATAGTGTATTTTTTACCTGAAAATTTGTGTTTGAAAAACCACTGCACAAATATTGTGCGACATAAAAATTGCAACAACAACTATTTTATTTTCCAGCGTCTCTGCTTAAAAAATATGTATCGTTTGGGGGTTCTGAGTAATTTTCTAGCAAAAAAATTCTTGAGGCTTCACTTCCTGATTCCCTATTGCAAATGCGCGAGTCACGCTGTGCTTCCTCACTGGTCCCTGCTGTCTTCTGGGACCTGTGTGAGGACAGAATAGGTGCCGGAAGAGGCGTAGGTCACCACCGAGGTGATCTATGCCAGGAAGTGGAAGAAAATCTGCTCCCTCCTCCCCCTGAAAGGTGTCAAATGGGACACTGGAGGGGGGGAGGATTCCAAAAGGTGGAAGTTTAATTTTTGGGTGGAACTCCACTTTAACAACCAGCTATTCGTCACACAGAATTTGAATCAGTTGATTAATTTTTAAACCAATCTAATCCTAATCGTTCTGATAATTTGGAATTTGTCGGAAAACAAAAAAGTTATTTTAACAAATTTCAATGAAAAATTTTAAAAAATTTGTCCGAATTTGTATTTGGACGAAAACAAATTGCACATGTCTACTCTACATATTGCAGCACGTACACCTATTTAATTGTCTCTGGCAGGATTTTATCCATCCCACTGGCTTTTATAGTTAGCAGGTATTGGACGTTCTCCTGTATTTCTGTTACATCTAGGGGGTCTTGGAAATCTTTGATTTTTTTCCTCCATATCATTTAGTCTTTTGATGACATATTTTTGTTCCACATTCTTCTGGATTATCTATGTAAAGGCTCTTAAAGTAGTCAATCTAATATTCTTCTGCATTTCCCAAAAGGAGCTTTTGTGAAGTGCAGCTTCCATGAAGTGCAGGTTGTTGGAAATAAAGTTTTGATTTTTATTTTTAAGGATTTGTTTGTATTTTTTCTGTAGGATGCCATGTGCTATCCTTAGATTAGTGCTGTCAGGCACTGTGTTTGTTATCTGAGACTGTCCATTTGTATTCTTTGTTGAACCATTTATTGGATTGTTTATTGGACATTTTCTTGTGGTTGACTTTTTTCACTAGGGATGTTTTTGCAAGGGTATGTACTATTTTGTAGAAGTCTTTTGCTGCATGAATCACACCTTGTGTGCTTACCTCATAGGTGTCTATCTAAAAGTTTCCCAGTAGTTTTTTTATGTCAGGTCTGTCAGTTACCTCTCTGTATTTTTCATTAGACTATTTGGACCATTTAAATGATAGTGGTCTGGTCAGGTAGAGTTTTTTGGAAAAATGCTTAAGATATTGATGCCCAGGGTGCAGGGACAGGTGATCATGGGGGGGGGGGGGGTGGGGGACACAGCAACATACCGTTAGACAGGATTATGGACAAATCGGACCCCACCAAATATATTCCCCACCAACTGGTAGCAGTAAAGTAGCACGTCTACTCCACTTCTATGACCTGATTGATGTCTGGAGGGAAAGAAACCCCACAGTCAGGGATTACACACACGTTTCACAGGTACACCATACCTACTCCCAGATAGATTACCTTTTATTGCGTACCCCCTTACTCCCATACGTGACATCTGTAAAAATTCTATCCACTCCCTGGTCTGACCACTCCTCAATCAAACTTTCCACAACGGGACTCTGGACTAAACCTCACCCCTCTCCTTGGAGACTTAATGCAAGCATACTGAACAATCCCATACTTTACACTGAAATTGAGAAAGAATTACGGGACTATTTTTAGACCAATAAGTCGACGGACACGTCCCCTGCGATAAATTGGGTGGCCCACAAAGCTACTATACGGGGTATACCCAAGAACAAATGATCAATCAAGTAGAAGCAAATCTAGACAAACTAATGAAGGAACAGCATACGACCCCCCAGGTTGACATAAGGCATAAGATAGACGAAGCTAGACTTGCGCTAACCTAAGCCTGACCACTCAATTGGAGAAACATATTCGCTGGTCCAAACATAAATACTACACAATGGGAGATAAACCAACCACAATGTTGGCTAGGAAGTTAGTACCCCGACCATACACACCAACTCTACTTAAACTGCGATTGCCTACTGGGCACCCCACTCAAAATCCTGAACTGATTCTCTGGGAATTACATAAATTCTATCTCAGCCTATATAGCCCACTAAATAAATACTCACAAACTAAGGCAGAGACATTCCTTTGAGACGTCCTATTGCCCCAACTTACACAATCCCACACAGAACTGATGGACAAAGAATTTACAGAACTAGAGATTAAGATGGCAATAAAAAATATTCATCCCTCTAAAGCATCAGATCCTGACGGATTCTCAGGTCATTATTATAAAAAATATCAAAGAGATCATTGTCCCCGCTGTTATTCGCTCTAGCAATAGATCCACTGGCTATAAGGATTCACGCTTGTCTGGATGTCGTGGGCATTGTGTGTGGTGACAGTGAGCATAAGTCAGGGGTCCTCAAACTATGGCCCTCCAGTTGTTCAGGAACTACATTTCCCATCATGCCTAGTCATGTCTGTGAATGTCAGAGTTTCACAATGCCTCATGGGATTTGTAGTTCCACAACATCTGGAGGGCCGTAGTTTGAGGATGCCTGGCATAAGTGCTTACTTTTCGCTGATGACCTTCTGCTGGCTCTTACATCACCTATCAATTCCCTCCCCAATTTATATGCTATTTTACCGCCGTTCTCTGAAATCTCGGGTCTAAAAATCAACCACAGTAAATCCAGGGCACTGAACCTTTCTTTGCAGAGTTCCACCCAGACAACACTTGAACAATCCTACCAATTTCTATAGGAGCCGAAAGCTTTTTCATACCTAGGGATATGACTGACCTTGTCTATCAAAACACTATATAAACAAAACTACCCTGCGCTGTTTAAACAACTGACAGAGGACCTAGACAGATGGCAGATTCACCCCCACCGTGGTTTGGCAAATTACACTCAATAAGATTTAATATATTACCGAAGGTCCTATATTTGTTTCGCACTATACCTGTGTCATTAGTTTGATCAGACCTACAAGCATTTCAGAACAAAATTCTTCAGTTTGTATGGGGTGACAAGAGGCCTAGGGTGAACAAAAGGTACAATGTACACTCCTAAACAGAAAGGGGGACTTGGTCTGCCTGATCTACAGAAGTACTTTTATGCAGCCCAGTTGGCCCAACTCACCAAGTTTCACTCCAGACAACCCCATGCAATATGGATGACCATGGAATCTTATTCCTGTCGCCCCACACCAATTTCTTATATTATGTGACTCTCAATGAAAGAGAGACCAATTATATTATGCGCTTCTCTCTCCTTCTTGCTAGATATTTGGGATAGACTCTCAAGGACCCAGAAATTAAAGTCACCCCACAATCTGCTAGCACTTCTTTTGAGAAATAGGGAATTCACCACTCCCCTCGCATTTGAATTGTGGACCAACAAGGGCCTAATACGGATAGCTGTTTTTTGTGATCATAAAGGTATGCTATCCGAAAGATCTCTGGTAGAAAAATATCAAATGGCAAACACTGAACACTATAGACTCACCCAATTACACCATTATATACAAACTTTAGCACGTAAGGGTGATTTAGCGACAATGACTCCCATGGAACACATGTGTAGACAATATGACAAACTCAGGGGCCATATATCTTCTATGTATACGATTTTGACATCTGTCTCGAAAAACTGCACTATATGACTCAATGGGAACATGATTTACAAGACAGCTTAGATCTTGAGAAGGGACAGCTTCTCGATCGCTTACCAATACCTCTATTATAGAGGCTAACTATAAGGTTTTATTAAGATGGTATATGGTACCGGCCAGACTGGCCACTTTTGTGCCCGGAGCCACCTTGGGGTGCTTTCGAGGATGCGGCCAGTTGGGAATAATGTTTTATATATGGTGGACATGTCCCAAGGTCAGGCGATTTTGGATCAGGGTCTACAACTTTATATATACCCTTACCCAGATTAACCTGGTAAAGTCCGCGAAACACGCACTCCTGGGTGGCAGGGTAGCTGAAGCCTCAAAACACTATAGAAGGCTTCTTACATTTATATTTATATCAGAAAAAATTACAATAGCCAGAAACTGGAGGTCTGCAGCCGTACCATTTGTCCAACTTAAACACAAAATGTCATGTTAAATGAAAGATTAACAGAAATCGTACAGGATAAGATGAAGTTGTTTAAAAAGTATGGGATCCATGGATTAGATACCTGACAAATTATCCCAGGACGATCACAAACCAGAACCCTTCTTGACTTGTTAAGTCAAAGAGAGTGGAGCCTACACTCCTCACCCTCCCCCTCTCTAACTTTCCTTCTCGGCTCCACCCTCCATTCTTCTATGATCTACCCCCTTTTCTCCCTTGGTAAGAAATCAATCTAATGAGGTCTGGATGGTGTTCCCCGAAGGTTGGAGAGCTGGCGTTTTCTAGCGGGTGTGGCGTATTCTATGGCCTATGCTGTGGAGCATGTACTAGGTCACAGAAAAAGATATAAAGTGTAAATAAGGTACAGTCTACATCAGGACATAATGGGCCTTGCTAAACAGAAGAGGAGAATTCCTTGTGTATATAGTATGTATAATGCACTAAGAACTCTGTACAATGCTTGATGAGATGCCAAGATCTTTGTTATCCGTTCTGGAAAACTTTAATAAAATGAATTGGTTGCAGAAAGATGTCCATTGGAGTTTTGGAGATGGTTTGTTTAAAGATGTTATATAGTAGTATAGTTGGCTGTGGTCTGACAGGTATGTTTGAGAAGCCACTGTAAAGGCATTGATGAAGGTGGGGTTCATAACTGTGATGGCATAGTCTATTACACTGCTGCTTACGTGGAAGCTTAGAGGGGTTGTAAACCCTCGTGTTTTTTCACCTTAATGCATCCTATGCATTAAGGTGAAAAAACACCTTGTGCTGTTCCGGCCCCCAGCCCTCCGTTTTACCTACCTGAGCCCCAAATTTCAGTGGGCACCATCTTGCGTCACTCTCTCCACTGCTTCTTGGCTCTTTATTGGATAGATTGATAGCAGCGCAGCCATTGGCTCCCGCTGCTGTCAATCAAATCCAATGAGGCAGGGGCGGGGCCGAGTCATACACTCGGCGGCTATGGACGCCAAGTGTATGACACGGGAGCGCACCCTCAAGGTAACCCCCTCGGGAGAGAGCTTCTCAAAGGGGGTTATCTATTGCGGGGAGAAGCCACAAGAGCTGCTGTGGGACCCCAGAATAGGACAATCAGGGCCACTCTGTGCAAAACTAACTGCACAGTGGAGGTAAGTACTGTATGACATGTTTGTTATTTTTTATTTTTTTAAAGTGAATCTTTAGTGTCACTTTATTTGTATCTTCCCAGAGAGTCTTGCTTTGTGTGGCCATTAAGGTACAGAGCGCTAGACTCCACCACACATTCAGCAGATTTATTTCATTCTTGTTGATTGTACTGTCATAGCTGTTTCTTTGTGTCTGTATTGAGTCATGTCAGTAGATTGCAGAACCCTGTATGTACGTGTTGCCATCAGAAGTCATATAGTCCTTTTCCCTTCCTGTCCTAGCATTGAGGTCTCCAACGATGAGCACTTGTCCTAAGGATTGGCAGTGGATCGCCTCACTTTGTATGACTTCATAGGAGTCTGAGTTGAAGTATGGGGACTCTGGTGGTGCAATGTATGCTGTACACAGGTAGATGTCAGACTGAGAGGTGAGAATGGAGCTGCTTATTTGTATCCAGCTGTGGCTCTTTCCTTTTTTGAATGCTCTGATGTTCTCATTTAGTTCCCACTTATACAAGACTAGTAATTCCTCCTGAATACCAACCTTGCTTGATGTTTCTATCTTTCTCTGCAGAAGCAGAAAATTCCTTATAGCCAGTAGGTACTAGAGGTTCATTCTGTGCACAGTGCCATGTTTCAAGAAGGATTTGTATGTTTATCTTATGTAATCTTTGTTTGAAATCTGGATAATTTATTTTGGATCCTAAGGCTGAAGCATTCAGACCCTGAATATTCTAGCTGCTGAGAATTAGTGATGTTATTATGTGTTTATATACCTTGTAATTAATCTTATTCTCTCTGCTCTCCCTCTCTCTATCTACCCCCCCCCTCTCTCTCTCTTCTCATTGTTTCTCTCTCAGCTCTTCCTCTCTATCTCTGCTTTTCCCCTCTCTCCGTTCTTCCTCTCTCTCTCCACTCTCCCTCTCTGCTCTATCTCTACTCTCTCCCTCCCTCCCCGTTTTCCCTCTAGTAGCGCCCGCATATGAAAACGGTGTTCAAACCACACAAGTGAGGTATCTCCGCGATCGTTAGAGCGAGAGCAATAATTCTAGCCCTAGGCCTCCTCTGTATCTCAAAAAATGCAACCTGTAGAATTTTTTAAACGCTGCCTATCGAGATTTTTAAGGGTAAAAGTTTGACGCCATGCCACGAGCGGGCGCAATTTTAAAGCGTGACATGTTGGGTATCATTTTACTCAGCATAACATTATCTTTCACAATATGTAAAAAAATTGGGCCAAATTTATTGTTGTCTTATTTTAATTTTTTTCCAAAAAAAGTGCGCTTGTAAGACCGCTGCGCAAATATGGTGTGATAAACAGTATTGCAATGACAACCATTTTATTTGGGGGTTTTAAGTAATTTTCTTGCAAAAAAAACAGTTTTAGTCTCGTAAACACCGAATCTGAAAAACAGGCTCGGGTCTCAAGTGGTTACAATACTACATACTGTAGAATAAGTAACACTGATTGAAAAATAACAGAAACTCCAACTACCAAAATGCACATTTTACACCACTTTCTCTAACATTACACAAAAAGCATTACACATTAATCTAATATCAACATAATATAACAACTACTGTACATAAACATCTCGATCATAAACTAAATTAAATCCTTACATCAAGCACTCACAATAAACGATTACATAATTTGATGGCCACAGTCAAAAATTATTTCCTTGGTCACTCTGTGGTGCATTGTGGTTGTAATATTCTATCACTGTAGGTACTCCACAGACTGATCAATGTATAGGGGAGTAGGTGGGAGGAGTTGCCCACTGAATGTACATTTGATAACATTCTCCTCTACAACACTGTTTTACGTTACTTACTCCTTCACTCAAACATGTTATTTGTAGTCCTAACCAAAGTGTTCATTGTCTCAACAGTTGCTGATTTTAATGAAGTTCTTCTTTAAGGTAGGCTCAGACAGACAAATTATATCATGCTCTATGCAAAGAAGCAAATATCATTGAAACTTATGATTTTTGAGAAAAAATATAATTTACTCTGAGGTTTATGTGTGTGTTTGTAAGATTGTCAATTGTGGCGCAGTAACTAGGAGTATTTTGTAGGTAAAAGGACTGTGCCATAGGTACGCAGTGTATACAGGGGCTAGGCTTAGATTCTGACCATAGTAATTAGGGTTGTCCCGATACCACTTTTTTAAGACCGAGTACAAGTACCGATATTTTTTTTCAAGTACTCGCTGATTACCGATACTTTTTTTTAATCTCATGCGACAGTGGCCCATGCGTCTGTATTTTTTTTTATTATTATTATTATTTTTTACAATAATATTTTTTTTATTTATTGCAATTTTTTTTATCTGCCCTGTTGGGGGGCTTTGGTGAGATATCAGGGGTCTTAACAGACCTCTGACATCTCCCCTTTGAGACAGAGAAAGGGACTAGGGACACAGATTCCCCAGTCCCTTTTTCAGCAGCCTCAGCAGCACTAAAAATGAATGGAGAGAAGACAGCGACTCCTCTCCATTTATAAACTGAAACATTGTAATCACAGTGATCACTGACTCTGTACATTCGGAAAAGGTAGGAGCCGGATTTACTGGCTTCTACCTCCGCTCTACATCCTGACAGATCAAGGGGGACAGCAGCACAGAGGGGCAGAAGAGAGGGGGACAGCAGCACGGAGGGGGAGAAGAGAGGGGGACAGAGGCATGGAGAAGAGAGAGGGACATCAGCACGAAGGGGGACACGAAGCAGCACGGAGGGGGACATGGAGCAGCATGGAGGGGGACATAGAGGGGGACAACAGCAGAGCAGCAGAACGGAGGGGGACTGGGGGAGGATGCAGGGATAGTCAGCGGTGATCGTGTGTGAGAGAGTTACAAGCACCGATCACCACTGATTTCACTTGCGGTGGGAGAGTGCTTGTTTTTTTTGTTTTTGTACAATCACTGTCTTTGGCTCTAGCCAGCAGCAGTAACCATTGTATTCTGAAGGTGAGGAAATCTCCCACTCTCAGAATACAATAACTCAGCAGGAGGGATTTTAAACCCGTGGTCATTAATTTTAAGCTTTACATTTACTTTATTCTCCTTACTGATCTGCTAAAGCATACACTGTTATTTATAGCAGGGGCGTCCAACCTTTTGACCGTCCTGGGCCACATTGTAAGAGGAGGATAGCTGATGAGCAGAAAAAGTTGGGCAGATCACAAGTTAACAATCACTGATATAGATAATGTACCTCAGTACTAAAACCAATTCTTTTTTTAAAATATTTTTATTATAAAAGTAAAAGAGGCGTGTGGTGTATGACACACAGTTTTTAAAACAGAAACACATCAATATCTCATTCAATAGATGTACAGTGCCTTGAAAAACTATTTATACCCCTTCACATTTTTCACATGTTACAACCAAGAACGTAAATACATTTTATTAGGATTTTACGTGATAGACCAGTAATGGGAGCCTTGGCACCCCAGATATTTTGGAACTATGTATCCCATGATTCTCTACTACACTGCAGAGTGCATAAGCATCATGGGAAATGTAGTTCCAAAACATATGGGGTGCCAAGGTTTGCCATTAATTGATAGGCCAACAAAAATTGGCACATAATTGTGAAGTGGAAGGAAAATGATAAATGGTTTTCAATTTTTTTTTTACAAATATCTGAAAAGTGTGGCATACATTTGTATTTAGCCCCTTGATTCAATACTTTATAGAACCACCTTTTGCTGCAATTACAGCTGAAAGTCTTTTTAGGGATGTCTCTACCAGCTTTGCACATCTAGAGAGTGATGTTTTTGCCCATTCTTCTTTTCAAAATAGCTCAAGCGCTGTCAGATTGGATGGAGAGCGTCACCAATTTTCAAGTCTTGCCACAGATTCTCAGTTGGATTTAGGTCTTCACTTTGACTGGGCCATGCTAACAAATAACTATGCTGATCTAAACCATTCCATTGTAGCTCTGGCTGTATGTTTAGGGTTGTTGTCCTGCTGGAAGGTAAACCTCTACCCCAGTCTCAAGTCTTTTGCAAACTCTAAGGCCTCGTACACATGATCGAATTTGTCCGCTGAAAACGGTCCGATGGACCGTTTCAGCAGACATCTCCGATCGTGTGTATGGGCTAGCGGACAGATTTGTCCACCCGACAGATTTCAAAGCATGCTTTGAAATCTATCCGGTGGGAATCTGTCCGCCCGACATGTCTGCTGGTTAGTACACTTACCAGCAGACATGTCGTCCCGCTCCGCCGCCGCACCGCCGCCGAATGGATTCGGTGCATGCGCGGAAGTGTTTTACTTCCTGGTGCGGTGACGTGGCGGCGTCAACGTCACCGGCACGTCACCGGCACGTCACCGCGCCGTCCGCCAGCGGGGAATTTGATCCGATGGTGTGTACACGCCATCGGACCAAACTCCAGATCGGACATATCCGATGGAAACGGTCCGCGGACCGTTTTCATCGGATATGTCCGATCGTGTGTACAAGGCCTAACAGGTTTTCATCTAAGATTGCCCTGTATTTGGTTCCATCCATCTTCCCATCAACTCAATTGGAGAAATGGGAGAAAATATTTCTAATAATCCACAAAACACCCCTAGCAATTAAATATCAAGAGAGAAATTATAAAATAGCTATGAGATGGTATTGGAGCCCAGTAGCCTTAAATAAAATAAATGTTGGACAATCAGACATCTGCTGGAGATGCAAGGTAGAAAGGGGAACCATAGAGCATATATGGTATAGTTGTTACCTGGTTGGAAACTTTTGGACAAAGATTTATAAGATATATCTGAAAATATCGGAAGTAGAGAAGAACCGGAACATAGAGTCTTCCATATTATCCTTAACTCCAGATAATTTAACCACTTCAATACCCAGCCATAGACAATTGACGGCCTGGGATGGGATTTACCATCCTAAGTGGCCATCAATTGACGGCCTGGGTATTGCAGGCGAATATCTGGATGATGCCTGCAGCCAGAGGCATCATCCAGATATCCATCTCTTCAGCCGGCGATTCTGCACAAAGTAAGAACGATCATAGCGGCGGTTCCGCCGCTTGATCGTTCTTACAGGCCGCGGGAGGGGACATCCCCCCCCTCCCGCCGCCATCCGGTGCTTCTCCGGGCTTACCTGTACCTTCGGGGGCCCGGAGAACGAATCGTCGGCGGCGGCAGGAAGCATAGAGATGACTGGTGACCAGATGGTCACCAGTCATCTCTATGACCGTCGGAGGACCCGGGCGCGATCTGATGACGTCACGCCCGGGTCCCCGTATGTAAACAAAGCCGCGATTGCGGCTGTAAGTCACCATTCATGAGATCGGTGAATTTTTTTTCACCGATCTCATGGTTTCCAGCCTGGAGGTGAGATGTGAGGTCTTATTGACCCCACATCTCTCCATAAAGAGGACCTGTCACACACATTTCCTATTACAAGGGATGTTTACATTCCTTGTAATAGGAATAAAAGTGTAAAAAAAAAAAAAAAAATGAAAAAAAGTGTAAAAATAAATAAAATATAAGTAAAAAAAAAAAATAAAAGATAAAAAAAAAATGAAAACGCCCCTGTCCCCGATAGCTCGCGTGCAGAAGCGAACGCACACGCAAGTCCCGCCGACATATGTAAACGCCGTTTAAACCACACATGTGAGGTATCGCCGCGTGCGATATAGAGTGCCAGCAACTAATCTAGCACTAGATCTCCTCTGTAAATCTAAACTGTAACCTGTAAAAAATAAATAAAGCGTTGCCTATGGAGATTTTTAAGTACCGAAGTTTGGCGCCATTCCATGAGTGTGCGCATAATTAAAGCGTGACATGTTGGGTCTCTATTTACTCGGTGTAACATAATCTTTCACATAATACAAAAAAATTGGGCTAACTTTAGTGTTTTGTTATTTTTTTAATTCATAAAACAATTTTTTTTACAAAAAAAAAGCGTTTGAAAAATAATTGCGTAAATACCGTGCAAGATAAAACTTTGGAATGACCGTCATTTTATTCCCTAGGGTGTCTGCTAAAAAACCCATATATAATGTTTGGGGGTACTGTGTAATTTTCTAGCAAAAGAATGATGATTATTACATGTAGGAGAGAAGTGTCAGAATAGGCCCGGTATGGAGGTGGTATAAAAGCCTAGTATTGAAGCGGTTAAAGAGTATTAAGAAAGATATTTTTCATTATATGACAACGGCAGCTAGAACAATAATAGCACGTAAATGGAGAAATAATAAAGAACCAAACATATCAGAGTGGATATGTGAAATTAACGAAATACAATGTATGGAAAGGCAGATAAGAGATGAAGGATATATAGCTAATCAAATGCCAATAATATGGCAAAAATGGGATGAATTTCTGCACTCAGAAGGAATGAAACAGTACATATAAAGGAAAAACAAATAAAAATAACGGAAGGCGATCAGAGAGGTGAGGGGCAAGGGGGAAGGGAGGGGTGTTCTCTTTTTGTTGTTGTTGTTGTTGTATAAATATGAATGAATGATGGAAATGTTTTTAAGATAAAGTGATACGTATTTATTAAAACTCGATATACTGAAGAGAATAGACGAATAATGTATGATATAAACAAGTTATGTATAAACATAATATTTTTTTGTATTTGGAAAATTATCAATAAAAATAAATTGGAAACATCTTCCCATCAACTCTGACCAGCTTCCCTGTTCCTGCTGAAGAAAAGCAACCCCACAACATGATGCTGTCACCAGCATGTTCCAAGGTGGGGATGGTATGTTCAGGGTGATTTGCAGTGTTAGTTTCCCGTCACACAGCATTTTTCTTTTAGGCCAAAAAGTCAAATTTTGGTCTCCTCTGACCAAAGCACCTTTCCCACATTTGCTGTGTCCTCCATAGGTCTTCTCGCAAACTGCAAATGGGACTTCTTATCGTTTTCTTTCAACAATGGCTTTCTTCTTGCCACTCTTTCATAAAGGCCAGATTTGTGGAATGCATGACTAATAGTTGTCCCGTGGACAGATTTTCCTACCTGAGCTGTATATCTTTGCAGCTTCTCCAGAGTTACCATGGGCCTCTTGCCTCTTCACTGATTAATGCTCTCCTTTGCCCGACCTGTCAGTATAGGTGCAAACAAATAAAAGGCACAGCACACTAAGTAACTCTTTTAAACCCCAATAACTAAATGTCCATAAATAGTCCATAAGAAGAGAAGTCCATACACTGAGGGTATCCCTCCACATGGGATTCCAGATTCCAGCGAAGCTGAAAATAACAAATAGAAGAGGCACCTCTATGTGCAGTAGTTAAAACATGCAAGGCACTGCAGCTCTCTGCTGATCACTGTAGGATGGGATGACGGCCATGTGCTGAGGAAGAGCCAGAGGCTTGGTGTGCTGGACGGTGGATGGCAAGGAGGAATGATGACTTCTCCACAACCTTATCCCTGACCTGTCTGGTGTGTTCCTTGGCTTTTGTGATGCTGTTTGTTCACTAAGGTTCTCTAACAAACCTCTTAGGGCTTCACGGAACAACTGTACTTATTGAGATTAAAATACATGACGACAGCTAGCACCAGGTTACAGCCAGCTCCTGATAACTGCCAGTGCCAGATTACAGCCAGCAACAGGTAACAGCCAGCGGCTGAATACAGCCAGTGCAAGACTGCAGCAAGTGACTGATTACAGCCAGCACATGGTTACAGTCAATGCTAGTGTTTCCAACTTGCTGATCATAGCCAGTACCAGTGTTTATAGTTTGTTTATCACAGCCAGTGCCAGTGTTTTCATTTTTTCTGATTGCAACCAGCACCCATTTTCACCTTTTCACCTTTTCACCTTTTCACCTTGGGGTGTCTGATTTCCAAAATGTGGTTATTTGGAGACATTTCTACTGTCCTGGAAATTTTAGGGCCACTGAAAAAAAATGATAGGCAGTCAGGGAATTGGTGAGCAAACAGAAAAACCATATATAAAGCGCTAAATCAAAAAATCATAATAATGTAAAACATTAGTGTCCAAGCAATAGTAAAAGAAATGTAAATTTATTGCCATGAAACACTTAACAGATGCCAACAGTCCTCCATGATGTAAGTAATTCAACTAGCCAGCAAAATCTGTATACACCCTGGTTCACACTGGGCTGCAGGAGTGAAGCCCTGCGAGTTCAGCTGAACTCGCACGATTTCACTCCCGCTGGTAGTCCCAATTTCGGCCGCGATTTAAGAGACATCTGTGCCTGTTTCTGCACAGATGTCAATGTAAATCGTGGCCCTAAATCGCAAAAAGTAGTACAGGAACTATGCTGCGTCGCACCGATTAGGACAGTGTCATTGCCGACAATGTGAAATTGCATCTCAAATCGAAGCAAATCGTACCCAGTGTGAACCTGGGCTACAGGTGGGATATACACATTCAAATGGCCAAGCGGTGAAATGTACATCTGAACCACAAGCGAGGCTCCACAGGCAAGGGGGCGTGAGCTGCCCAGAATGAAAAAACACGTTTGTGCTGTGTTAGCCTTACCAAGACCAAGGATAACGATAATCCGGCTGGGACAGATGGACAAGCGAACCGGGGCCTGTGAAGCTTCGCTTGTGGTTCAGATGTACATTTCACCGCTTGGCCATTTGACTGTGTATATCCCACCTGTATACAGGTTTTGCTGGCTAGTTGAATTACTTACATCACGGAGAACTGTTGGCATCTCTTAAGTGTTTCATGGGAATAAATTTACATTTATTTTACTATTGCTTGGACACTAATGTTTTACATTATTATGTTTTTTTGATTTAGCGCTTTATATATGGTTTTTCTGTTTGCTCACCATTTTCATCACATCGCTCCTGATGTGCTTACCATATAGCTGCTGATCAATGCCGGGCAGAATTTTCTACTATTTGTAGCCCATCACCGATTCTTTTTATACCAACTTTTTAAAACATTTCTGTCATTGGTGCCAAACTTGTTTTGTTGTTTGTTGTTCAGTCAGGGATTTAGACAGCATTGTTTATGAAAGTTTAAAGGTGCTCTTTGGATTTTGGGGCCCTCTGTGCAGCTAGGCTGCAAAAAAAATTCACTTATGTGGTATTCTCATAGGAGTAGCAGAAGAATGTTTTGGGGTGTAAATCCAAGTATGTCCAAGTGTGTAAGAACAATCATTTTCCAAAAACTCTTGGCTAAAAAATTACATTTTCAAAAGATTCATCATGCCTCTTAGCAAATACCTCGTGGTTCCTGCTTTCCAACGTGGGATAATTTATTTGGTATGTTTACTGTATATTGTTTTCTGGTACTCCAGGGCCTCTAAAAATGTAAGCTGTAGTCAGAAAATCCAATGAATATTGTATGTCCTTTTAAAGCCTGAATGTGATCTTTGGATTTCAAATATATTTTATAGTTTGTACACTCTATAACTGAAAACAGGGGGGAAGGACCAACTAGATAGAGACAGCAAAGTCCCAGTCTCTGTCTCTATCTAGTTGGTCCTTCCCCCCCCTGTTTTCAAATATTTCGGGATGTTGGTACATTCTAAATCTATTGTTCGAAATTGAATAACTGAGACTATACTCTCCCCTCTTCACTACACTCTATAACTATCACATAGACTAAATAATATAGACCTATTGTTTTTTTTTTTCCGAATAAATATAGCATAATACATTTTGCCCTTATTTTTGAGGAACGTACAGAATGGCATAACCAAGTAAATTGTCCGGGTGAATTGGCTTTGTAAGGAAGGGGTTTACCATGTTGATACTGAGGTAGTTAAATGAACACCATAAAAAAAGGAGTATTAGGGCTTCCATAGCTGACTTCTCCTTCTGAAACCGCTGTCATACTGATGAGTGTTGAGCGGACACCTGGATGTTCTGGTTCGGCGGGTTCGGCCAAACTTCGGAAAAAAGTCCGGATTCGGGACCCGAACATGACCCGAACCCGAACCCCATTGAAGTCAATGGGGACCCAAATTTGACTGCTAAAATGTCTCTAAAAAACTAAGGGAGAGGGCTGAAAATGGCAGCAAAATGTTGGTAAGAGCATGGCAAGTACTCTGCAATCAAATGTGGATAGGGATATAACTTAAAATAACATAAAATAAATAAATAAAAAATAATCTTGACCTAGGAGGACGAGGTCCATATGGAGTATGAGGTTGAGGTGGCGGTGAATGTGGCGGTGTAGGTGGAAGTGGTGGTGGAGGAGGACGAGGTAGCCAACACAGCAGGTTTTGGTTTTTACTTGATTTATTTTTTAAATTAGGGTAAAGCCCTAAAGAGTGAGAAAGATCTAGGGTTGCCACCTCATCCCTTTAAACCTGAACACATAGTAATTACACAGGTTCTGGGGCTAATTTAATGTCGATAAGGCACCAAGTGAGTTTAATTAGCACCACCTTAATCAGCCAGAGAACTTGTGTAATTAATATGTTTTCGCTTTTAAAGGGATGAGGTGGCAACCCTAGAAAGATCAGAAAAAAAAGAATGGCGTTGTAAGGCCGGCCCGGTGTATATTCTGCACAAGGTACGGACAAGTCCTGTGGGATCCATGCCTGGTTCATTTTAATAAAGCCACATATATGAGTACGGGTATAGGTTAAAAACACTGGAGACACTTTAAAGTCATTACATAGCACACCTATCTATAAAAATATATTAATATGACTATAGATCCTTCTTAGGCCTCGTACACACGATCAGTCCTTCTGATGAGAACGGTCCATCGGTTCACAGATGAAGCTGACTAATGGTCTGATGTGCCTACACACCATCGGTTAATTAACCGATCATGTCAGAACGCGGACACGTAAACCACAAACGACAGCACTATAAAGGGGAAGACAAAGCCTTTGGCGCCACCCTTGGGGCTGCTTGTTAGTGAAAGTTTGGTTAGAGCCGATTTCAGTCTCCGTGCTTTGCAGATCATATTCTTGGGTTCAGTGTGTCCTTGTGGGATCGTATTTGGCATTCAGTGCTGGCAGTCGGGTCGTTTTTGCTTTGCAGTGCCTTCCTGTCTGCTTGTATCTGTTTTTCAGTGCATTTTTTACAGGTATTGCTGGATGCTTTCTGTTTTAAGTGCTTTCTGACCTGCCGACCGGTTTAAAGCCATGTTGGAGGCGTGTTCTCATGCTAGAGTTTGAGTTCGAGTTAGAGCTGGTTATGGGCTGTCTTCTGCAGTTCATAATCTTTCTAGGTCTGTGGCCGTGAACAGGGCGAGGAGGAGATCATGGGCCAAGAATTGGTTGTGCCAGCGTGACCGATTCTCTCATATGCCTCTGCTTAGGAAAATCCAAGAGAATAATCCTGAGGACTTCAGGAACTTTCTTAGTATGACGGACCCCGCTTTCCACCGTCTATTGGATATTCTGTCCCCCTTTATAACGAGGCAGGACACTGTGATGCGCCAAGCCATCACGGCCGAGCAGAGGCTTATTGCCACGTTGTGGTACCTGGCGACTGGGAGGAGCCTGCAGGACCTCAAGTTCTCGTCAGGCATCTCCCCCCAGGTGCTTGGGATCATCATACCGGAGACGTGTTCTGCCTGCATACAAGTGATGCAGGAGGAGTATATTAAGGTAAGTTTCCTCCTTTAACATCACAATTTATGTCTTTAATGTATGCTAATGTCTTGTATTTCTTGCATTTTTTCCTAATTACCATGATTGTAATATGCTGTGAATGTCCCCTTTGTCCCCATGAATGTTGTAAGCTTTGAATGGTTATTTTTTGGCCTACATGCATCTTTCCCTTCTCTAGCCTGTCCAGCATGCTATCCTAGGCCCAAACACACCTAGCCTAGTCTGTTTCCAACCTGATTTTTATCTGCTCCATTGTAGTTCCCCCCCCTTAAAATGTGTCCCAATGTATTTTTCTCATTCAATTTAGGCAGAGTGCTACCTGTTTTTCTTTTCTTTTTCCACCTAAAAAGGTTTAATGGCCCATCAGAGGGGTGAGGAGTCTGATAAGTGGGCCTATATTTTTTGCCATGAAATACTCACTCCAATAATAAATGTTATACTTGGACAAGGATGTTTTTTGTATTGCGATTGCAATGTTTATGTGCCAAAGTACTAATTGTATTTTTTGCTTGTCCCCACAGTTTCCCTCCACGCCACAGGAATGGCAGACTGTGGCTTCCCAATTTGCCCAGCGGTGTGACTTCCCAAACTGCGGAGGGGAAATAGATGGGAAACACGTCCGCATAGTGCCGCCACCCCGTCTGGGGTCGTACGTTTAGGGCTCATTTCCACTGGCGTTTTTACAGCCACTTTTCTGGGCATTTTTTGCAGCTTAAAAACGCCTGTCCATGTTAGTCTATGGCCTCATGCCCACCATGACGTTTTTGAGCTGTAGATGGCTGAGACGTTTTTAAGCTGCAAAAAAAAAACGCGGGACCAGTGCGTTCTGAAGCTCCAGCAATAGAGCTGTAAAAACGCCAGGCATTAAAAAACGCTCAAAAACGCGCAAAAAATCCAGCTCCAAAAAAAAAATATTTTTTTTTTCTAAAATAAACATGGACAGGCGTTTTTAAGCTGTAAAAAACGCTCAGAAAAGTGGCTGTAAAAACACCAGTGGAAATGAAGCCTTATAACTACAAAGGTTTTCATAGTATCATGTTGATGGCGATATCTACAAACAATGAAACTTACAAAGTTCAACCTTATTAGAAACACATGTGATGGGGTGATGTCACCCCGGAACAAGCCAAAATTGGAAGATGCACACATTTTGAGCGGCAAAATGGGGATTTCTATCCTGATCCCATGCCAAATGTCAGCATGTGCTATCTGCCATCATGGGTGATCAATGGATGTGTTTTGGGGGTGCAAACCCTTCCTCTCACCTACTTGAGTAGCGAGGAAGGGGTTGCACCCACAAAGCACAGACGATCGATACCCTGTGCTGGCAGATAGCACATGATGACACACTGTGTGCATATTCAAATTTTGGCTTGTGGATTATCCAATGCAAATCGGTGTGCAAAACATAATGTACTATACGGCCCATCATGTCATGATGGGTCGTATGGATGTTCTTAAATTTTTGCTCAATGACATTCATCCTATTCCTCATAATGTCCATTTCACTACTGCATTCCATGATTTCTTGTATCACGATTTTGGCACTAGCACTGGAGAAAGCTGTCCTAGCAGATGCTGTGATACCACCATGTTCATCCCCTAAAAAAATATAAAAGGGTTTATTAGAAATGTGCAGGCCTACCTACATATCTTTTTCCCTTTGAAGCTGGGGTGACAGACACTGACCTGTTGTGCTGATAATCTCCACTTCTCCATCTTCCACACCTCCTTCTTCCGTCTCTCCTTCTTCCACCTCTCCTTCTTCCACCTCTCTTTCTTCCACCTCTCTTTCTTCCACCTCTCTTTCTTCCACCTCTCTTTCTTCCACCTCTCTTTCTTCCACAACTCCTTCTTCCACATCCACCTCCTTCACATGCTGAGGTTGGTGACACATGGATGCACTCCCAAACTAACATTTGTGGGAGACCCTAATAAAAATGCTAGTTATGGGGGACACACATGTGCTCCTGAGTCCAGATGTGTAAACAGCTGCTTATTATCACTGTGTGAATGAATCCAGTTTGCCTTTCACATTCTAGTAAGGTTGAACAAGCACATCATCTTGACAACAATGTTTATAAATGTTGTTTTACGCCAAATAGGCATTACCACGTGTGCTTTTCCTGGATCTGCGGAAACATTGGATTTTTGAAGGAACAATGTTTACTATGAACGGAAAATACTAAACTTATCAACAGAAATTTGCCATGTTCCAGGCTTTTTTCATCGGGACAGGGTATACCACGCACCTGTGACACCGTCATATTGTCATTTCACAATGATTAGGGGAGTGGAATAGAGGAAAAGATCAGTCATTGGTCGGCAAAGAGGGTGGCGTTTTACGCATGCGTGAGGTATATAAGGAGAACGTCGTGATTACGTTTGTTACGCGGAGTCTGGACGAGCAGAAGTGACGATCGGCAGAAAGGAGAGTAAATCTGAAAATGGGGCCAGCAGAGGCCTATATAGACTTGAGTCATGGGATGGGGGGTTTATATGTTGATTGGACCCTTAAACAATTTAATCTTGGGGCCCCCCATGCAATTTTGATCTCCATCTGCTCGGAGACATCTCCAATATATATATATATGTGAGACTGCAAAACCTCTTTATTTTACTGTGTATCAGATCAGGCAATGAATGTGATTGTTGGACAGAGGTAACTAAGCAGTGTATCATCTCATCAATGCTGAGGGCCATGATATCTACACATGAATGGTGCCTTGATGAATGCTCTCATTACTTTTGCATGTTTTAATGCCACTTATTTAGTGAAATGTAAACACAGGGTCTGCAGTTAAATCATCATTTTACACAATAATGGGGCAGAGCTGGGCAGCATTTTAGTGGCAGCAGGAGACATTGTGTTTAAAGGTCAAAAGATTGTGCTAAGATTCTGGCAATGTAAAAGCTGACCTAGTGTTTATATGTTTTTGGTTTTCTCTTCTAGAAATATATTTAAGATGCAGAAGCTAAATGATCCAGACATACTGTTGCGCTTCATCGACAAATATAGGGAGCTCAGGTGCTTATGGGACATCCGAAGCCTGACTTACCATAATCAGAATGTCAGAATGGCAACAATTGCCCAATCTGCCAAGTATATGCGGACATGGATACCAGAGGTCACTTCTATCACGATCAGCACCAAAATCAACAACATCAGGAACAGTTACAAAAAGCGTTATAACCAAGTGTGTGCTTCTCGGAGGACAGAAGCAGCAGCAGATGAAGGAAAGCAGCCCAAGCTGTGGTACTACAAACACCAAAAGTTTGAATGATCAAATTGAGGCCCAGGAATCACTTTCCAGTCTTCCTTTCACCCTTCCTTCTAGCGTTCCCTCCAGCGTGCCTTCCACGGTTCCCCCCATCCCTGCAGAGTGTGCCGAGGAGCTGGCTGACATAGAGGACCCAGATCTACTTATCTTCAGTGAGGTAGTAGTTTACAACATATTTCTTGGCTGCAAATTATTGTTGGTTTAACGAGATGATTTTTGAAACCAAAATTAAAGCTTGGAAACACAAACAAAAGTCGTAGGCAGAAAGAATTGTGTCAGGGATGCCAACTGCAGGGGTCAGAATGAGAGTCTGTTCAATTTTCAAGAAAAAGAGAAAAAAAACAATCACAAGCTTGAAAATGTGTGTGATTGATGAAGCAAAAACTAAAACCATGTCCCTTTTTTCTACACAGGAAGAGATCGGCCAGGAGGAGGAGGCGGCAGGTCCGGAAGGTGTCAGCCAGGAGGAGGAAGGGGTGAGTGGCAGCCAGGAGGAGGCTGGGCCGAGTGGCAGTCAGCAGGTGCCCAGACCTAGCGGCAGCACTGTATCACAGGTGCCTCCCCATCAGATGCGCCCACCTACAAAAAAGAGGCGCATGACCCAGCTGGAGGAGAAGTCCCTGCGGGTCATCAGGGAGGCAGCTGAGATCATGAGGGCCCCCCTTAACCCAGTTGAGAGCTACAGCTCCTACCTTGCGCACGAGCTGCAAGCAATGGAGGAGGGACAACAGGGCCTGGCCCAAGACCTGATGGCATGTGTGATACAGAGAAGAAGAAGGGGCCTGCTGACCGTGACCACATAATTCTGGGCTCCTCCTCCTCCTCCTCCTGCTGCCACATTGTCACCACCTGCAAGGGGCTGTGGAGGGAGCCGTGGAAGGAACACTGCAGGGAAGCGTGGAGGGGAGGCTGTAAGGAAGACCAGAAAGTGACTCCCTTGCTTCAAGCTGATTTGGCAGAAAACTGAGGTTGTTGTAGTACCACAGCTTGGGGTCATATAAGTCATCTGCTGCTGCTTCTGATTTCTGGGATTTGGGAAGCACATTGTGACCCAAATTAGAGGCACTCCTGATGTTGTTGATTTTGGTGTTGATCATGGTGGAATGTGCCTTTGGTGTCAAAAGTCTGCCTATATTTGGTTGATTGGGCAATTGTTGCCCTTCATGTTGTTGTTTTTTTTGTTATCCAGAATAAATGGAGATTTTATTTAAGTTAAGTACTTGTCTATTGTGTTTTTCTGGTGAATAGCCATCAAACATTTCCAAAATACAATGTGTAATTAACAAAGGACACAACCTCCTTGATGGGGGGGGTGGGGGGGTGAAACAAAAACATTTCTCCAAAAAAAACATTGTTGTGATAACTTGAGAAAAAAATATTGCGCTTATCTAAAAACACACAAAAAAAGCAAAAATGTATGTAATAAGCTGCTACACTAGAATGTGACTGAAATTTAAAGAGTAATGGAAATGTGAATGCAGGCAGTGCTAATGATTCTAGAAAAAAACTCACTCAGTGAGTGTGACCACTGGGTGTACACAGTGAAAACATAAACAATAAAATAACGTGAATAAATATAATAAGGAGTCCACATGGAGGAAAAAATTTGAAGATGAACGGGTAACTATAAGGATCATCAAATGGAACTTTCTTTCAAAAGGGTAAAAATAGATAGAATACGCTTACCGGAACAAAATGGATCTACCTGTCAATGACAGAAGATCATTCAGGCATAAGAAATCCCAACAGCGAATAGGCTCAACTTGTTTGGGGACTCTGGGTAGCAGGAACCACGAACATGACCGGCCGGTGATTGGGACATCTTACTGAAGCTGCTAGCAGTTTTTTTGTTTTTTTGTTCCACTGTGCCCTACATTTGAAGGGTTATTTTCCCATCCGAAAATGTCTCAACGTCCGTTGAAAACAGGGTGGATACACTGTGAGCTCTGAGCATTTTTCTACAAGTCCAGGACACCATTCATTAAGTCGTGGATTGTGTGGTTTAGTGGTCATGTTCGTGGTTCCTGCTACCCAGAGTCTCCAAACAAGTTTAGCCTATTCGCTGTTGGCATTTCTTATGCCTATTGACAGATAGATCATGGGTATCGGTAAGCGTATTCCATCTTTTTTACCCTTTTGAAAGAAAGTTCCATTTGATGAGCCTTATGGTTACCTGTTCATCTTCACCATTACTTCATATGTCATGTTGATGGATGTTTCTTTATCACATTGTTGCCTCCATGTGGACTTATTATTGCCATATTTATCGGCGTATAACACGCACAGGCGTATAACACGTACTCTAACTTTAAGAGGGAAGTTTCATGAAAAAAACTTTCCACAGCCCCCTTCGTATAACACGCAGGCACAGTTTACCCTCTATTTTCAGGGTAAAAAAGTAAGTGTTATATGCCAATAAATACAGTATATTTATTCACGTTATTTTATTGTTTATGTCTTCACTGTTTACGCCCAGTGGTCACACTTACTCGGTGAGGTTTTTTCTAGAATCACTAGCACTACATTCACATTTCTATTAATACTTTTACACTGCTTTCTCTTTTCCACATCCAACCTACAAGATAAACTTCACATTAATGTATAACAAACAAACACACAATAATCACATAAACACCAAAATACAAAAGAACAGAGGAGAAAAAAAAGGGGGGAGGGAAAAAGAGGGGAGAGGGAAAAAGGGATACATTCCTATTCATAGGTATTGTGTAAAAGTTGCAGAGGTTCAAAATTCTTCCCATAGTTGCCATATTTTTGGAGTTTGTTTATTTGATTTCTTTTCAATTAAAATCAGTCCTTCCATGGACTGCATCTTGCTCATCTCACATATCTGAAGGATTCTGCTATTGTGGGGCATTTCGCTTTAACACCTGTATTTTGTACTGTTTCAATGTAATAGACAATAAAAGCTCAGGTGTGATGTGATATGAGGGCATACCCTAAATATGTGCTTTTTTATTATTTTAATAATTCTGCTAGGGATAAAGTGATAATAAGGTATTCAAGGCAAGCTTCTATGTGTTATAGAATAAAAATCACAGCATAAAGCACCTTGTAACTCTTTCCTTACTACTTTTCCCAAGTGAGTCATCTTTGTTGGCAAAAGCACTTAACCCTGTGAACAGCTATGTGGCTTTCTAGAACGACCAAAGTGAAGCTAAATGCACTAAAAGTTAACTCAAGTGGGAAATCACACCATTTATTTTCAGTCCCCATAGATTGAATGAGGATGCTGATCAGCACTCTCAATCTCACTGTTAAAACCTGAAATATTAATGGTGCAAAATATTCTATCTGCATATTGGTGATGTAAAGTGTTGCCTTTGTTAGTAGTAGCAAAGAATAATTTCAAATAACTTATACGAATATAGAATAATATATTGAATGAATACATGCAACTCCAGTTTAATTAATTTTTGAATAGTGTAACGTTGGGGAGAGTAAAATCCTCTTTCAGATTTGCACTGCGATCTAAATCTCTGCCCAAGAGATTTCCTTAGCTTTATGGAAATGATTTTAAAAGCTTTTAAGCATCTCATGTTACAAGAATAATGGAGGATAGGTAAGTTAAAACCTAGGAAACTTTCTACAGTTGCAGTTGCAACAAACAAACTGCAGGGGAACCAAGAGGCCAGGATTGTAATGAGAAAGATCAGGCCATAATTTGGTGGAGTCGAGAGGCTGGTTGTCTTTCCAATCACTGTGGATTAATTTGGGGTTTATCTCCTAAAGTGCTCCCGGTTTTTCATTTGTTTGAAAGCCAACAATCTCTGGTAAGTAGCCACCTTCTCCTTCAGTTCTACTGGATAGTTGGGGAGTTCTTCCTGTCTTCCAGTTTTTCTGGAACTTTGTTTTCTGGCTGGTGTTCATGAGAAGCACATTTTGTGCACATTTGCGGACATTTCTTTTTTCCTACATACAACATCACTTATGCATGAATTGTTTTCAGAGGACTTAATTTTAAATGTATTATTTTTTTATTTTTACAATTTTATGTGTTTATGACAAGCGCTGCACTCAGCATGAATTATAGACTATTGCAGTTTACAGTACAAAAAAAGTCTCTGGTGTGTAATTCAGTATTTCCTTATTAAGGGTAACAGACTATGGGATGTAAATAAAAAAAGGGCGCATCTTACATAGCTGCATTATCATATCACAAAAAAAGAATGGGGATAACAAACAGTTGGAGTATCCAGACACCAAACCAATTATTATTAAAAAAAAATAGATTTTTATTAATATCTTGTTAAAAATAATAAATTACACAATTTAGAAAGGTAAATGCTTCCAGATAGTATTACTATATTGCCTCAATCATTTATATCCCATCTAGCATGTTCTAGCAACCTACATGATATTAGATTCCAAGGAAATATAAATACTGTTGGCTAGTTGGGTGGTGGACTAGGGATCTGTAACTTTTGACAATTTTCTCTGATAAACTCCACTTCCTCAGGGAAGGGTTAAAAAAATAACCAACATGTCATACTTACCTCCACTGTGCAGTTCGTTTTACACAGAGTGGCCCCGATCGTCCTCTCCTGGGGTCCCACGGCGACTCTCGTGGCCCCATCCCCGCGATAGATAACCCCCTCTGGGAAGATCTCTCCCAAGGGGGTTACCTTGGGGGCACGCTTCCGTGTCATACTCAGCTTCTAAGTTTGCTTGTCAAAGGTGAATTTAAAAGGCCAAAGTTAGAAGCTGATTCTGAGAGTCCAGATTTTGCACTTTAGTTTTAGTAAATCTCCCCCACAAAATATGTACAGTAATCTCACCTCACATTTTTGTAAATATTTTATCTTTTCATGTGACAACACTGAAGAAATTGCAAATTGCACTTTGCTACAATGTAAAGTAGTGATTGTACAGCTTTTATAACAGTGTCAATTTACTGTCCCCTCAAAATAACTCAACACACAGCCATTAATGTCTAAACAGCTGGCAACAAAATTGAGTACTCCTCTAAGTGAAAATCTCCAAATTGGGCCCTATTAGCCATCTTCCCTTCCTGGTATCATGTGACTCGTTAGTGTTACAAGGTCTCAGGGGTGAATGGGGTGCAGGTGTGTTAAATTTGGTGTTATTGCTCTCTCTCATACTGGTCACTGGAAGTTCATCATGGCACCTCATGGCAAAGAACTCTCTGAGGATCTGAAAAAAAAATAACTTTGCCCTAAATAAAGATAGCCTAGGCTATAAGAAGATTGCCAAGACCTGAAACTGAGCTGCAGCACGGTGGCCAAGATCATACAGTGGTTTAACAGGACAGGTTCCACTCAAAACAGGCCTCGCTATGGTTGACCAAAGAACTTGACTGCACGTGCTCAGCATCATATCCAGAGGTTGTCTTTGGGAAATAGACATATGAGTGCTGCCAGCATTGCTGCAGAGGTTTAAGGGGTGGGGGGTCAGCTGGTCAGTGCTCAGACCATACACCGCACACTGCATCAAATTGGTCTGCATGGCTGTCGTCTCAGAAGGAAGCCTCTTCTAAAGATGATGCACAAGAAAGCCTGCAAACAGTTTGCTGAAGAAAAGCAGACTAATGACATGGAGTCCTGTGGTATGATGAGACTAAAATAAACTTATATGGCACAGATGGTGTCAAGCGTGTGGGGTGGAAACCATGTGAGGAGTACAAAGACAAGAGTGTCTTGCCTACAGTCAAGCACGGTGGTAAGAGTGTCATGGTCTGGGGCTGCATGAGTGCTCCTGGCACTGGGGAACTACAGTTCATTGAGGGTACCATGAATGCCAACATGTACTGTGACATTCTGAAGCCCCTCCCTTCGGAGACTGGGCCGCAGGGCAGTTGTCCAACATAACGATGCCAAACACACCTCCAAGATGACCACTGCCTTGCTAAAGAAGCTTAGGGTAATTATGTTGGACTGGTCAAGCATGTCTCCAGACCTAAACCCAATTGAGCATCTGTGGAGCATCCTGAAATGGAAGGTAGAGGAGTGCAAGGTCTTTAACATGTCACCATGAAGGAGTGAAAGAGGACTCAAGTGGCATGCCCAAGAGGGTTAAGGCAGTGCTGGAAAATAATGGTGGCTACAAAAAATATTGACACTTATGCCCCAAATTTGGACATTTTCACTTAGGGGTATACTCACTTTTGATGCCAGCGGTTTGTTGTTAGTTTGAGGGGACAGCAAATTTACACAAGCTGTGCAATCACTACTTTGCATTGTAGCAAAGTGTAATTTCTTCAGAGTTGTTACATGAAAAGATAATAATAAGTGAGATACTGTATATACAGTGCGGAAAATAAGTATTTGAACACCCTGCTATTTTGCAAGTTCTCCCTCTTGGAAATCATGGAGGGGTCTGAAATTGTCATCGTAGGTGCATGTCCACTGTGAGAGACATAATCAAAAAAAAAATTCCAGAAATCACAATTTATGAATTTTTAACTATTTATTTGTATGATACAGCTGCAAAGAAGTATTTGAACACATGTCAATCAGCTAGAATTCTGACCCTCAAAGACCTGTTAGTCTGCCTTTAAAATGTCCACCTCCACTCCATGTATTATCCTAAATTAGATGCACCTGTTTGAGGTCATTAGCTGCATAAAGACACCTGTCCACCCCATACAATCAGTAAGAATCCAACTACTAACATGGCCAAGACCAAAGAGCTGTCCAAGACACTAGAGACAAAATTGTACACCTCCACAAGGCTGGAAAGGGCTACGGGGAAATTGCCAAGCAGCTTGGTGAAAAAAGGTCCACTGTTGGAGAAATCATTCGAAAATGGAAGAAGCTAAACATGACTGTCAATCTCCCTCGGACTGGGGCTCCATGCAAAATCTCACCTCGTGGGGTCTCAATGATCCTAAGAAAGGTGAGAAATCAGCCCAGGACTACACGGGAGGAGCTGGTCAATGACCTGAAAAGAGCTGGGACCACCGTTTCCAAGGTTACTGTTGGTAATACACTAAGACGTCATGGTTTGAAATCATGCATGGCACGGAAGGTTCCCCTGCTTAAACCAGCACATGTCAAGGCCCGTCTTAAGTTTGCCAATGACCATTTGGATGATCCAGAGGAGTCATGGGAGAAAGTCATGTGGTCAGATGAAACCAAAATAGAACTTTTTGGTCATAATTCCACTAACCGTGTTTGGAGGAAGAAGAATGATTTGTACCATCCCAAGAACACCATCCCTACTGTGAAGCATGGGGGTGGTAGCATCATGCTTTGGGGGTGTTTTTCAGCACATGGGACAGGGCGACTGCACTGTATTAAGGAGAGGATGACCGGGGCCATGTATTGCGAGATTTTGGGCAACAACCTCCTTCCCTCAGTTAGAGCTTTGAAGATGGGTCGAGGCTGGGAGAACTTGCAAGTGGGAGAACTTGCAAAATAGCAGGGTGTTCAAATACTTATTTTCCGCACTGTATACAGTATATATATATATATATATATATATATATATATATATATACTGTGAAAGTTTATCAGCTAAAGCTCTAGAATGAGGCAGTAAGGCAGACGTGTCTCGTTAGGGCTCTGTAGTCTGGCTAGAAAAAAACTGTGTGAGTTTTCTGGACACCATACCACCCCAGGTCTGTAGTTTCTGCTGGCTGTTTTACCCTGTTGGATCTGTTGGCCACAAGGTTAGAAGTCTTCTGTTATCTTAAGGCCCCTTTCACACTTGTACGACTTCCAAGTCGTGCGACTTTCCCGCAATTTTGCGGCCGCGATTTTTCCGGGATTTTACCGGGATTTTGTGCGATTTTGCCGCGATTTTGGATCAGTACTACTTTGCCACAACTTTGGCATTAACCAATGAAAACATACATGATGTGAGGTAATTCCTTTTCTTGCCATAGTTGTTTCCAGTTCCTGTTTGCTTCCTGGTTGTTGTGGTATGTTGTGACAGAAAATGTTTGCTACTCAATATATTGCCACAGCAGTTGTCATTGCTGCTGCAGCAGTAGTAGTGCATGAGGAAGAAGAGGAGGAGAAGCGGAGGACAAGGACAAGGACATCTCTTTTTTTGGGCTGTTTGGAGCACATTGTTCCTGATGGAATAACCAGGAAGTAAATATGTGCTATAGGGGCTACTATGTTGAAAGGATTGGGTGGGACAAGGGTCAAAAAGCTGCTTGTGCTTACAGCTTGTGCTTAAAAAAGTCGTACTGAAATCGTGTCTATATTATTCAGGTACGATTTATATGCTACTTGAGGGTTTAACATTGAGGTCTATGGACATCAACTTGCATGGAAATTGGACCAATGTAGTGCATTGACTACTCTGAAGTCGGCACGACCTAACCACTTAAGACCCGGACCAATATGCTGCTAAATGCCCAGAGGCGTTTTTACAATTCGGCACTGCGTCGCTTTAACAGACAATTGCGCGGTCGTGCGAAGTGGCTCCCAAACAAAATTTGCACCCTTTTTTTCCCACAAATAGAGCTTTCTTTTGGTGGTATTTGATCACCTCTGAGATTTTTATTTTTTGCACTATAAACAAAAATAGAGCGACCTTTTTTGAAAAAAAAACAATTATTTTTTACTTTTTGTTATAAAAAAAATTGATTAAACTAAATTTTAGTCAAACATTTAGGCCAAAATATATTCAGCCACATGTCTTTAGTAAAAAAAATCGCAATAAAAAAAAATTAGTTACGTAGCGGCAACAGTGACACTAATACAGCGATCAGAAAAATGATCGCTTAGTGACACTGGCAATAGGGAGTGAAAGGGTTAACTAGGGCGGTGATTAAGGGGTCAACCTTTATTAGGGGGGGTAAGGGGGCTACCCTGGACCTAACACTAACTGCCTGTCACACTGACACTAAATGCAGTGATCAGTACATATATGATCACTACATTCAGTGACACTGTGACAGGGGGGTGGGGGATCAGGGGGGTTAAATGTGCCTATGTGTCTGTGTGTCAGTGTGCTGTTGTGCAGACTTACTATGTGATGTTTCTCTCCTCAGCGGCGGTTGAAAATACCGCTGAGAGGAGAGATTGCATCACTTCCCCCTTCCTGTGTTTACACAGGAAGAGGGCGGGTGGCGGACTCCTATTGGCTGGGAGCGATCCGGAGGGGGCGGACAAAAACGAACAGCCGCTCCCTCAGCACGGATCGCTCCTGAAGCCACCGGGACCGTCGCATGTACCTGGAGGGGGGTCCGACCGCCCCCCGGACCCGCGTCAGGGCAGATACGTACAGCTACGCCAATGTGCCTGTACGTGCCATTCTGCCGACGTAAATGTAAATGAGGTGGTCCACAAGTGGTTAAAGTCGTGCCAATATGAATGGAAGGCATTAAAAATCATGGAGAATGACTTGTCCTGCGATTTTGCAGTCCAAAATCGTGGGACAAGTCGTATAAGTGTGAAAGGGAACTAATCTACTTTTATTTTGTGGGTAAAGGTGGATAACATATTGAGTCATGGGAACGTTCTGTTATAGTAAAGTAAATACTGTTAAGGTTTGACCTCATATTATATGGTTTTGATAGATCTAAAGGAAGAAAAAAAATCTACAGAAAATTGTATAGTGTGTATCCAGCTTTAGAGACCTTTTACTCTCTAAGGTGAGCATTTACTTTACTAAGTGATTGTTCTTTGCTCTTTTATTTGCTCAGCTGCACTGTGCCTGTTCATAAATGAATATATTGTTCTGTGGTGTTGAAGGGACAGGTTTACTTGATTGAGAATGCATTTCTTCTCGTTTAATAGGCCCAGAGATTGATCCTTACTGGTATGTAGGGCGGGGAGTTCGACCAATCGGCCGGTTTGGAAAAAGACACGTGAAAAACATGAACAGCCTGCAGCCTCAAATCGGCAACCTCTTTGAATTGATCATGAGCTGTTTGGACAAGAATAATGGACTTAATTTAGATGCAATGCTGGAAGAGGAAATATGGTGAAACCTTTCTTAGGCTGCAGTGACAATCCCATCCTTCATATAAATAATGCATTTTTGTGTTATTTAAATTTATTCTGTGCTTTTTTCCATATTAATATTTTATGACCAAACAAAATTAGACAGCTGAAAATGTATCCAACAGGTAGTACAGTAGGTGATGATACATTGTTTCTGATTCTGATGCGTCTACGTATTAGATGCCATCTGCCGGAAAAAGTTGCAGTGTTCATTACCACAATGTATTTTCTGAAGTTAATTTGCAACTTTTTGCTTCTTGTGACAACTGTACACCAAGAATATTTGAAAAATACAATATGGCAGGCAGTGTACTGTATACCATGACATATGACAGTGAAGAATCCTGGAAACGTTCTTACAAAACAAGCATGAATCATTAGGACCTGATGTCATTCTCTGTGCCAGGCATCCATACTACTGTTCTGATTCACTATGTTATGCAATAGCTTGTGATGTTGCACAGGAAGCCATCAAACATTGTTGCTATGCATGCAAATGCATCCATGAAAGGGCATCCAAACACCTATTCAGACACAATTGGATTGATTTCCTAAAGGCAAACTGGCTGATTACTTTGAATGTGAACACCGCTCCAGGTCAGTCTCCCATCTCCACCTCCACTAACACTAGCCAGGTGCTGGTTCCATCAATCATGGATTCCAATAGACATGTGCATTCGTTTTCGTCCAAATGCATTTTCGTCCGAATTTCAGGCATTTTCATTATCGTTTTAACAAACGAAAACGAACGTGCAGAATCCGAAATCCAAAAGAACTGACATAAAAAATGCTTAATTTTCATTGCTACAACAGTTTGATATAGATCGGAGATTCGACATGAAGGTGACAATAGCAATCTGTGTCTATCGAACCTGCGATCGAATGTGCCCAACCTTAACTCTATTAGTCCAAGATTATTCTACATAGAGAGGAAAGATTCGACATTACAGAGACAGTGTTGGGGTAGACCATTTGACATGAATGACGAAGATTCGACGAAGCAGCAGAAAACATACAAATGTTGAAACTGTCATTGAAGGCTTATGGTGTTTGTCGAAAGTTCTAAGAAGATTGGACAAGCAGCTAAACTGTACGATGCTGAAATCGTACATTTCCAGTACAAAGCTCAGCCCTTAGGCTATAAAAGAATTTTAATGCTGGTTAAGTAGTAAGAATAATTTATAAACATAATTAATACTTGTGCCATACAACATTAGAATTCTTCTATAGCTTGTAGGTGGAACTTTCGACCAGAAATGTACGATTGTGGCGTCGTACAGTTTAGCTGCTCCGTCAAATCTTCTTAGAACATTCGACAGACACCATAAGCCTTCAATGACAGATTCGACCTTTATTACATCAGATTTATTTTCAAACAAATGCATTTTTTAGCAAAACAAATAAAATAAACATGAATTTCGGGAGTAACTAAATACATTTATTTTTCGGACGAAAACGAAATTCCGAAACAAAATATTTTTGGAACAGTTTTTATGGATCTAGAGAATCAAAGGTGTTTATACTGGATGTGCGGCTAACCAGACTTCTTTCACTTATTGTGAATGGTAATGTAGCGCTATGTGTTAGCCAAAAAGCAATGGCTGTATACACCTAATGGGGTGTGA
This sequence comes from Rana kukunoris, assembly GCA_029574335.1. Taxonomy (NCBI): domain Eukaryota; kingdom Metazoa; phylum Chordata; class Amphibia; order Anura; family Ranidae; genus Rana; species Rana kukunoris. The sequence continues at coordinate 140,520,845 of CM056053.1, read as the reverse complement.
CCATATATTGCGACACAAAGGACACAAAGGATGTAGTGAGCAATATAAACAAAAATGTAATGTAGTGTCCATAAAAAATAAAACAATGAAGATGGCATGAGATGGTGAGGAACTTCCCAACAGAAACCTTCAAATATGAGGTGGAATGGAATGCGCTTACCGCAACCGTTGGACCCAAATGTCGTATGACAGTGGATCGATCGAGCTTGGAATGTCCCACAGAGGTGTCACCGGAAGTCCAGAAGGAAATGGAGTCTACCTCCTAGGCAGTCAGATGTCGTCAACCCAGGAAAGGGCAGGAAGACCAGATGTTCATTGGCCACCGACTACTCCAATACTGAAGATCCTAGTAAACCGTGGGTATAGCAATCATAAAAGATCCTCCAAGCATCCAAACACGATCTGGTTCAGGTAAGTGAGAACCCTGGCATAGGTACTGGAAACCAACTGGAGAGGGCTCAAAAAACCTTATCTTCCACAAATTCATGTAAAGAGAAGAAAAAAATGGGGGCTCCAATGGTGTAGGTCATAAAGAGGGTTTAATGAAAAAGTATTAAAAGCAATATGGGTAGCAAAATGCATGGCCCGACGTGTTTCAATCCAATAGGACGTCTACAGGGCATTAACCTGCTCCCCCATGTAGACGTCCTATTGGATCAAAACGTGTCGGGCCATGCATTTTGCTCCCCATATTGCTTTTAATACTTATGAATTGCGATCACCTTTTTTTTATATTTTATTATGTATACAGTTTTTTTCATTAAAACCTCTTTATGACCTACACCATTGGAGCCCCCGTTTTTTTTCTTCTCTTTACATGAATTTGTGGAAGATAAGGGCCATATGCCAGGGTTCTCACCTACCTGAACCAGATCGTGGATGGATGCCTGGAGGATCTTTTATGATTGCTATACCCACGTTTACTAGGATACTAGGATAGTATTGGAGTAGTCGGTGGCCAATGAACATCTGGTCTTCCTGCCCTTTCCTGGGTTGACGACATCTGACTGCCTCGAAGTAGACTCCATTTCCTTCTGGACTTCCGGTGACACCTCTGTGGGACATTCCAAGCTCAATCGATCCACTGTCATACGTCATTTGGGTCCAACGGTTGCGGTAAGCGCATATGTATTCCACCTCATATTTAAAGGTTTCTGTTGGGAAGTTCCTTACCATCTCATAACATCTTCATCGTTTTATTTTTTATGGACACTACATTACATTTTTGTTTATATTGTTCACTTTATTGATTTGAATTTCACATTTTGTTGTGGTGCAATTTTTGCCATTACATCCTCTGTGTCACAATATATGGTCACACCCCATTAGGTGTATACAGCCATTGATTTTTGGCTCACATGTGATTTGATCAGTTTTCACTGCCTTAGTAATTACCACAGCTGTTTCAACTAAGAGGAAATACAGAAAACATGACCTGTTGGGGCGCTGTGAGGACAGGAGTTGAGAAACAGTGCCTTAGCTTACTGAATGAGGTAAAGCACTGCTGACATCCATCATCCAATCTTGCACAAGCAAAAATACTCTTTTATTTTTATTTTTCATGCATGTGATTGGGTATTCTTTGCAAAGTACATTTTCATCACATTCACTAAGCTAAGGAGCAATTCCCTTGCAAAATGAGAATTTCCTAGCAAATGAAACAGTCTATTCACCATAAAAAAAAAACAATGATTTGAGAAGACTTATTGATCTTTCTTATGCCTCGTACACATGATCGTTTTTTTCCGTCTGAATAAACTCCAATGGGTTTTTCCGACGGAATTCCGCTCAAGCTGACTTGCATACACACGGATACACACCAAATTCCGACCATCAAAAACACCGGGCTGAGACCAGAAAAATTTAGTTTAATGCTTCTGAGCATGCGTCAAATTGTTTCCACGCAAGCATGTTTTATACAGACGAACAGAATTTCCGACGAAAAAAAAGAGAACATGTTCTCTTTCTAAGTCCTTCGGAATTTCCGATGGAAAAAGTCTGATGGGGCATACACACGGTCAGAATATCCGATGAAAAAATTCTGTTTGGCTATTTTATTTGGAAATTCCGACCGTGTGTACACAGCATTAGGATGACCATACGCTATCCAATTATTATGAACAATGCAACAAATTTGACTTTCTTTTGCAACGATCGTAAGGGGAATTAGCTAGAGGGCGGTTCTTGTACACAAAAATATTTTGTGAAATTTGGGAGATCTGTTGTTTTTACTGTATAGGAAAAAATAAAATACTTTCATTATGAATTTGCAGAAATAGAATTTGACTGAGCTAGAAAATCAGGATGAGCACAATATTTTGTCAAACTGATTTCACCATGATTTGGAGTTCAACAAAGCTTCAGGGAAATTGTCTTTTAATTATGTGTTCCAGCACTGCAAGAAGAAATAAAAAAAAAAGATATGTAGTACCCTGGCGTTAAGTAAGACTATTGAGTATGGCATGCATGATATTGAGTATGGTAGGCCATACATGATGCAAATTTTTCTTGCAACCACCGGCCGAGATTCAAACTGTGTAAGACCAAGCTTAGTCATCAGTGTCCTCATTTCAACTTCTCATTCAGAACCTAATGAAGGATTTTGTTTTCAGCTAAGATTTTTCATTGTGAGTAATCTAATAAACCGACTTGTGTATCAAGAGACTAAATGAGAAGATCAATTTGGGGCATTAATGACTTCACTCCAAGGTACTACATAAATAGCTGTGTTTACAAACAAAAAGGTTTATGAAATTTAAAGGTAAAATACCCCTATTCACATTTTTGGTATATTTTATTACTGGCAGTAGGAAAGAAAACAAATGGCCTTATCCATTTTGAAGAGACACTAGCACAAGCGTCCAAAAAGAAAAAAAGTGATAAAAGGTTTACCCATATTTTTTTAGATATTTATTTTTGTTCTCACTAGGTGTGCTTGTTATTAAAAAAAAATCTTTAGACAAATGATAATTAAAATAAAATAAATGAGTCCAAAAAGCAATTTGAAAAATGTTGGAGATAGTACACTTTTTTGTTTTATACTTTATGTTAAAACAGTGTTTCTCAACCAGGGTGGCATAAACACCATTTAGTGCCATCTCGGTCCCCCCATGGGTGTTCACAGCACAGGACCCAGTTTGTCCTGGAGCAGGAACATGAATTACAATGGTGCTGTTGGGCCGATTTCTAGCACCATACAAAATAATAAGGCTCTAGGACTAGGTCAAGGATGCATTGCGTCATTGGTTACTATGGTGATGGCATCTGGCTCGCCACAACATGTCAAAGCATGACTCTGATCCAGGGTAGGCGGCATTCAGGGGAGGACAGAAATACACATCCTTTGCCTCCTGCCCTCTGCTGGTGCCAAAAGATAGGGCTCTAATGTGAAGAGGGGACTGTGTGATTATGGGGGTTCCATGATGGGGGAGTGTGTGATTGGGGGGATCTGTGATTAAGAGGCTCTATGATGTGGGGATTCTGATGTGATGGGGGAATTCTGTGGTGATGGGAAAATTCTGATGTGATGGGAAAACTCTGATGTGATGAGGAGGCTCTGATGTGATGGGGGGACTCTGGTGTCATAGAGCGACTCATGTATAGGGGGCTCTGTCTCTGATGTGATGAAGGGCTCTTGTGCATAGTATAGTATAGTATATGTATGTATGTATGTATGTATGTATGTATGTATGTATGTATGGGGGGCCTGTGATGTACAGGAGTATTCTGATGTGATGGGATGGGTTATGACATGAAGAGGGAACTCTGACTTGATGGGATACGACTGATGGGATGAGAGCCTCTCATGTGAAGGGGGCATATAAAAAAGAAAAATACTCAGAAAACATTTAAACCAACACCATTTTGCTTTCCCAGTCGGTTCCAATGCATTTCACCAAAAATCTGCACGTTTAGCCAAAATTGCAGCAAAGAAAAATTAGCCAATTTTGCTCATACCTTTTTCCAAGAGATGAACTTATGCTTTAAATCTCTTTTTTGCTTCAAGCAGAAGGAGGATGACCAGCTGACATAATATCATGCAAAAGTAATTGTCTATATTTAGCCTGCATAGGGTCTTCTAATTATTGGAAATACTGAAATGCCAGAATGAGTTCATCCAACTGATGGATCAATGTCATGGCCGCTCTTCCTGTAACTGAACAGGCTCTTATGATACAAGCCATGCTATCACAGCAACATGGACAAACATGTATGCATGAACTGCACATGTAGAAAAATGGAAAACTGCACGTATGTGAGATTTATGCCAGCACAAGCAGGGGTGGTTAGGCTTTGTAACCAGAAAGGAAGTATAACATGGGGCTCTATTCCACATGCAGTTGATTGACAACACAAGATTATTTTTCAGATAATAGGGGTACTTGGTGGACAGAATCACATGTAAGATTTGGCAGGAGGAAGGTTGCTTTGTTTTTCCTCATATGTTTAGCAATTAAAGTATTATTAAACACAGGGCCCTGCATTCACTATATCTGGTCTCCCACATCAAAAAGAACATAGAAATGTTATTAATTTAATAAGTATAAACTGTTAAAAAGCTTTGCTCATAAGCAGTATATAGCAGTCTTGTGACTTTTATCAGTGTCTGGTTAAAGCCTGTAGGAGGAGTTTTCATTCTATTCTGACTGTCCTATGAGGCTGCAGAACCCTTTACCTTTTGTCTGGACAGTGCTAATTGGCCCTGTGCTGATCACATGCACCCTTCCAAGGAAAAAAAAAAACTTCAAACTGAGCATGTGCAGAGTGACTCCAAAGACTCTGTACTATTGGCAATTGTTGCACAGTGGTGTAGTGGTTTGCACTTTCACCTAGCAGCAAAAGGGTCACTGGTTCAAATGCCAATCACGACACCATCCGCCTGGAGTTTGCATGTTTTCCCTGTGTCTGCATGGGTTTCTTCTGGGTACTCCAGTTTCCTCCCACACTCCAAAGACATGCTGTTAGGTTAATTGGATCCTGTCCAAATTGGCCCAGTATATATGTGTGTATGACTGTGTGTCCCAAGCATGTCGAGATCAACAAATGACTGCACCAGCCAGGAAGACACTGGCTGCAAAAAGCACCTAGAGGCGATTCAGTTCGTATGTGTAGCACTATACAAGTCACTCATTCATAAGCTGGCATACCTGTGCCAGACATGTGGGGGGCTTGATGACCATTTATTTTGCTCCAGTCAAAACTTAAACGAATGGGGAAGTTGTTACTAGAGATGGTGGGGTGGGTGTTGGGGACTATTGCTCTTTTTTAGTTTCAAGGCCTCATTTTGGGGAACAAAAGGTAATTTATGGTTGTAGGAGTGTACGCTTAACTGCTTGCCGACCAGCCGCCGTCATTTTACGGCGGCAGGTCGGCTCTCCTGGGCGAGAGCCCATAGCTATACGTCGGCTCTTCTGCGGCCACTAGGGGGCGCGTGCGTGCCGCCGGCGGCCGGCATGCTTGCCCCCGAGTCCTGTGCACGTGCCCGACAGGCACGATCGCCGCCGGGCACACGCGATCGCTCGTTACAGAGCAAGGACCGGGAGCTATGTGTGTAAACACACAGCTCCCGGTCCTGTCAGCGGGGGAAACGCTGATCTTCTGTTCATACAATGTATGAACAGAAGATCAGTGATTTCCCCTAGTGAGTCCACCTCCCCATACAGTTAGAACACACCCAGGAACACACTTGACCCCTTCCCTGCCCCCTAGTGTTAACCCCTTCACTGCCAATGGCATTTTTATAGTAATCCAATGCATAAAAAAATGGCAATGGTCCCAAAAATGTGTCAAAGGTGTCTGAAGTGTCCGCCATAATGTCGCAGTACTGAAAAAAAAATGCTGATCGCCGCCATTACTAGTAAAAAAATTTTTTTTATAAAAATGCCGTAAAACTACCCCCTATTTTGTAGACGCTATAAATTTTGCGCAAACCAATCAATAAACGCTTATTGCAATTTTTTTTATGAAAAATATGTAGAAGAATACGTATCTGCCTAAACTATGGAAAAAAAATGTTTTTTTTATATATTTTTGGGGGATATTTATTAAAGCAAAAAGTAAAAAATATTGAATTTTTTTCAAAATAGTTGCTCTATTTTTGTTTATAGAGCAAAAAATAAAAACCACAGAGATGATCAAATACCACCAAAAGAAAGCTCTATTTGTGGGAAAAAAAGTACGCCAATTTTGTTTGGGAGCACGACCGCGCAATTGTCAGTTAAATCGACGCAGTGCCGAATCGCAAAAAGTGCTCTGGTCATTGGGCAGCAATATGGTCCGGTGGTTAAGTGGTTAAAGCCCAACTTTTACTGCAGAAGTAGCATTAAAACCTGACAGGTGTTATAATGCTTCTCCACCCTATCCAAAAAGAAAAAGAATTGTTATGCCTTTATACTTTATTTTTGCTGCTGCCTACCCACTTGTCCCTGGATAATGACTTCACAGAAAAATGCCAACAAGAGGGTTGAAATGAATCTACTATAGAATATGGCATTATCACAAATTCCATTTGGACTAGTGGTCGCAGATTCTATTAATTGTACCCAGTTTGCATTGCTATTCATGCTGGTGTTTGCTTGACAACATCTCTAGTGATAACAGTTCATATAATAACAATACTCCTTAGTGAAGTATCAGTCTTTTCTGATAAAAATCCACAGTGTGTCCCACCGCCAATCCAAATACACTTACCAGAAAGGATTGCTGCATAGATCATAGGCAGGAAATTGGGCTCAGTAACGTCCTCCAAAGCCAATAAATCCTTCTTAACCACTTAAGACCCGGACCAAAATGCAGCTAAAGTAACAGGCCCCTTTTTGCGATTCGGCACTGCATTGCTTTAACTGACAATTGCGCGGTCGTGCGACATGGCTCTCAAACAAAATTGGCGTCCTTTTTCCCCACAAATAGAGTTTTCTTTTGGTGGTATTTGATTACCTCAGCGGTTTTAATTTTTTGCGCTATAAATAAAAATAGAGCGACAATTTTGAAAAAAAATGCAATATTTTTTACTTTTTGCTATAATAAATAGTGTTGCTCACGAATATTCGCATTGCGAATCCTAGTGATCTCCATCGACGTCTAAAAGCATTGCTGGGATGATTAGAGACCCTGGGCCGAGTAGCTGATGCGATCCTTTTATGCGAATATTCGGCAAAAGGAATATTGCGCGATTATTTTCTCCGCCCTTCTTTTGCATCAGAGCCAATCAGAGTTCTCCTACCACAGTTGTCAGAGGTTAGCAACCTCCATAGCAACCAATAGGAACCTGCCTGCATGACCATTATATAAGTTTACTCCCAGCAGTATTTCAGTGCAGATTCACAAGGTGGATAGAGAGTGGAGTGTTTCTGTGCGATCTTAGAGCTTACAGCATCAGCATTGTGCTTCCTAAAGTGCTTGCAGTTCTGTGGTTCCTGGCTGCTTCTAGTTCTAACTTCTAAACTGCTTTTTTCAAAGCAAAAGACCAAACAGCTTTTTTAAAAGCTCAGATTTGTGTTATTGTTTTCCAGGTTAGTGTAGCTTAGTGTTAGATAGACTTCTGTGTACTTACTTAGTGTAATTGTACATTTATTTAAGGTAGCTTAGTTTAGTGTTTGTTTAGTGTCTGTTTTTTGTGTATACATAAAAAAAAAAAAAAATAGCTTTAGTTTAGTCATATAAGTTTGTGTAAGCAGATTTATTGTTTAGTGCATATTTTTTTAGTATTTGTAGTCCTCGTCCTTCAGTGTAAAAAAAAAAAAAAAAAACTTGTAGGTGTAGTAGTTTTATTCTAGTTTAGTAGCTGTCTAGTACGTCTTTGTCTGCGTCTTTGTCTGCGTGCCTGTCTTGCAAAAAAAAACAAACACACCTTTCTCACATTCCCCCCCCCCCAATAAAGTTTACCCCCACATCAGCAAGTATGAGCAGCATACGTGGCCGTGGCCGTGGCAGCAGGGGTAAGGGAGTTACTCCCAGTGCTGGGTCGCTGCCAGCACGGGGTACCTCTCGCGCCCCTACTAGTGGTAGTGGATCAGGTGGAAGGGGAGTCCGCCTCATCCGGGATTTTTTTCCCTCGGGCAGCCGCCCGATATTGCCTTCTCAGGCTCCACTAGTGGTGGAGTATATGGGGCACAGCAGTGCCACTGAGTCGTCAGTCCCGACTCCCAGTAGCACCACAAGTACACCGGTGCCTTTAGTACCCACCCCCAGCCCCCAAGAGTCCAGCCTCTTACTGTTTGACAGCGACAGTGAGAGGGATATCTTGGGGGAGGCCCTGCATCAGGCAGACATGCAGTTCTGTCCTGATGGTCAGGACCTTTTTGAAGGGTTGATGGAGGAGGAGGATGGGGTACCTGCTGTCAGTATCCCAGAGACATCCCTTCCAAGTGGTGCTGGTGTTTTTTTGCAGGAAACACCCGCACCTAGTCAGACCCAGGCGTCGGTGAGGGGACAGCGGAGCCAGGCTAGCGGCTCCATGTCAGATGTTTCCCTCAGACCACCACATGTCAGCCCTGGGTCTGACATATCTGGGGGCGAAGAGGAGGGTGACCCAACATGGGTGCCACATAACTTGTCGGTTCACAGCAGCAGTGACGACGAGGAAGGTAGGCACCCTGGGGAAACGGTGCGCCAGGTCACCAGGGAGACCAGCGTCAGGGTCTCCACTGGTGATGGCAGCAGGAGGTGTCAGCAACAGCAGCAGCAGCAGGCAGCTCCACCTGTGCGCACCGAGTCCCAGCAGGTGCAAGTCAGCGTCACCCCATCTGACAGGAGGGCGGCGCTGAAGTCACCTGTCTGGGCCTACTTCACCCTGGTACCCGATAACCAGACTGTAGCCATCTGCCATATCTGTCGTGCCAGGGTGAAGAGAGGGAAGTGCTTGGCTCGGGTGGGTACCACAGCTCTCAACCAGCACCTTAGAATTAACCACTGGCGGGAGTATGACCAGATGAAGCATGGTGGTGGTAGCAGCGCCACCACCACAATTGTGCAGGGTACAGCAGCCCCTGCCAGAGCTTCATCTGTTCCCAGCAGGTCATGCCCCCCCGCTCCCTCTAGTAGAGGTACTGGTACCGGCAGCCAGACCTCTACTTCCACAGCACCCTCCTCTTCGGTGTCCTGCACTGCCGTCCGGCGCCAGGCGTCGCTTTCGGACGCCTTCGAACGCACCACTCCCTTCCCCCCTGGAGACCGACGTGTGCGTTCCCTCAATGGGCTCCTGGCAAGGGTTATTGCCCAACATCTGCTTCCCTTCAACATTGTTGACTGCAACCCCTTCAGGCAGATGTTGGAGCAGGCCCAACCCCAATGGCGTGTCCCCAGCCACCATTTCTTTGCCAGGACTGGTGTCCCTGCCCTACACCAGCACTACCTGCCCTACACCTTGTGCAGAATGTAACCCTGTCGCTGGATCACGCTGTCAGCAACAGGGTGCATCTCACAATGGATGGCTGGACCAGCAGGCATGGGCAGGGCCGCTACATCAGCTTCACGGCCCATTGGGTTTCCCTCCGAGGCGCCGGGGAGGGATTGGCGGCATCAGATTTTGTGGTGCCGCCCTGGGGTGTCCAGGGGAGAACTGCTGGTCTCCGTCAAGCCACTGTCTCCGCAGCTGCTGAGCCTCCCAGCAAGCGCCCCCGTAGCTACTCAAGTGTGGGGCACGTGCGCTGTCAGGCCGTGCTCCAGCTTGTTAGTTTAGGGGACCGGAGACACACTGGAAAAGAAGTACTGACCGCACTTCAGGCTCAGGTCCAGAAGTGGCTGACACCCCGAAGGCTCCAGGCAGGTATGGTTGTCTGTGACAACGGCAGCAACCTACTCTCCGCCCTCCAGGCCGGCAGTCTTACCCACGTGCCCTGTCTGGCACATGTCCTCAACCTTGTGGTGCAGAAGTTCCTGCGCACCTATCCCGGGATGAGTGACATTGTGCTAAGGGTACGTAGGATTGCCAGCCACTTCAGGCGCTCCCCAACCGCTACCGCGTCCCTGTCCAAGTTGCAGCGGAACAACAGCCTGCCCCTTCACAGGCTGATTGTGGACAGTGTGACGCGGTGGAACTCCACCCTCCACATGCTGGAGAGGTTGTGGGAGCAGCGAAGGGCGGTGAAGGAATACCTGCTGGAGCAAGGCACTGGCAGGCCATCACAAACACTCCCGTACATCACCAGTGTGGAGTGGGGGCAGATACACCAGGTCTGCCATGTGTTGGCCCCTTTCGAGCAGGCGACCAAGATGGTGAGCAGGGAGCATGTCGGCCTCAACGACGTGCTCCCTATAGTGTTCCTGCTGGACAGGGCACTAGATCGCCTGCTCGAAGCTGGGGAGAGTGCCTTGGTGGAGCAGGAGGAGGCAACACTGCTCCACCAAGACCAGGCCCAGGACGAGGAGGAGGAGGATGATGATGATGATGAGGAGGTTACTGGTGACGTCCTGGAGTCAGGGCCTGGTCAGGAGGGAGAGCCGGTGATGGGGGCACCGATAGTCCGTGGGTTGGGCATCTCTGTGCGCGAGCAGCAGCACCTCCAGCATGAAGAGTCGGACGTCATGGACCCAGGCAGCCACGAGGAGTCACAGCGGGCTGTGCTCTTCCCCATGGCTGCCCACATGCTGAGATGCCTCAGGAGGGACCCCCGGGTTCATGCTATCAAGGAGAGGGATGAATTTTGGATGGCCACCCTTTAAGATCCAAGATGCAAGGGGAAACTGGAGCAGTTCCTCCCAGCCAGCCGGAGGCAGCACCGGATTGAGGAAATGCAGGCACGCATAGTCAGCCGGTTGGAGCAGACAACTCCCCGGCCTCCAGTTGTCCCCCCTCGTCTCACCCAGCAGGTGGCTGCACCCAGCAGCAGCAGCCGAGCAGGGGACCTAATGGGTGAGATGAGGATGTTCTTCCAATCTGAGCGACCCAGTACCAGCAGCAGCAGCAGCAGCAGCAGTCACCACCAGCGGCTGGCCCACATGGTGGCAGACTACATGGGGTCTGTCGGTGCTTCTGACAGTATGAGCACCGACGACCCCATGGAGTACTGGGTTGCCAGATTGGACACCTGCCGCGAGCTCGCTCAGTATGCGCTGGAGTTATTGTCTTGCCCCCCCCCTCCAGCGTACTATCTGAGCGGACATTCAGCGCGGCAGGTGGGGTGGTCACGGACAAGAGGACCCGTCTGTCCACAGACTCCGTGGACAGACTCACATTCATCAAGATGAATGAGTCCTGGATCGGCGGTGACATTCTGGCACCCGCCGTCGGTTCAGGGCGCTGAATGGTCCCTTGTCATGTCATTCATTATTACCTCTTCCATTAATTGATACCTTTGAAACTCATAGTGGGCAGGTAGTGTTAAGGGCATAAATATTTCCATGCTGTGTCATTAAGCCACTATAAGGAGTCCTGATGCTGCTGCCACATTATTTTGAAATGTAATTGCTCAATGCTCACCATGAATTTAAAAAGTCACGTATAGCATAGAAATAACGTTAATCAAACTTTTAAATTATGAGGCACTATGGTATAGTCAGGCTACAGCTACTTAAGGCCTGTGTCATTCTGCTTTTCAAATTTAATCACCATGCTAATGCAACTTCAAGCTTTTGTAATTTTGCCACGATATGGGCTCCTACTGCTAATGCCAAAAGGTTGAGTGATTATGTACCGATATATTACTCATACTGCTGCTGTCATCTTTTGTCCGAAAGATTTTCCACTTTCTATTACTACTGCTGCTGCTGATGGCACCTCTTGCCCGAGTGATTTGCCATTTTTATTACTCTTACCGCTGCTGCTGCTGCTGATGGCACCTCTTGCCCGAGTGATTTGCCCTTTTTATTACTCTTACCGCTGCTGCTGCTGCTGATGGCACCTCTTGCCTGAGTGATTTGCCATTTTTATTACTCTTACCACTGCTGCTGTAGATGGCACCTCTTTCCCGAGTGATTTGACACTGTATTGTCTACTATTACTACTACTGCTGCTGCTCTCACACCTATGTCACAAGTTATTTGCCACTATATACTACTATTACCACTGCTGCTGCTGCTGCTGTTCATGGACCATGGCACCTCTTTCCCGAATGATAAAACACTATACTGTCAACTATTACTACTACTGCTGCTGCTCTGACACCTATGTCACAAGTTATTTGCCACTATATACTACTATTACCACTGCTGCTGCTGATGTTCATGGGCCATGGCACCTCTTTCCCGAGTGATAAAACACTATATTGTCAACTATTACTACTACTGCTGCTGCTCTGACACCTATGTCACAAGTTATTTGCCACTATATACTACTATTACCACTGCTGCTGCTGCTGCTGTTCATGGGCCATGGCACCTCTTTCCCGAGTGATAACACACTATATTGTCAACTATTACTACTACTGCTGCTGCTCTGACACCTATGTCACAAGTTATTTGCCACTATATACTACTATTACCACTGCTGCTGCTGCTGCTGTTCATGGGCCATGGCACCTCTTTCCCGAGTGATAAAACACTATATTGTCTACAATTAGTACTACTGCTGCTGCTCAGACACCTATGTCACAAGTTATTTGCCATTATATACTACTATTACCACTGCTGCTGCTGCTGCTGTTCATGGGCCATGGCACCTTTTTCCCGAATGATAAAACACTATATTGTCAACTATTACTACTACTGCTGCTGCTCTGACACCTATGTCACAAGTTATTTGCCACTATATACTACTATTACCACTGCTGCTGCTGCTGTTGATCATGGCACCTCTTGCCCGAGTGATTTGACACTATATTGTCTACTACTACTACTGCTGTTGCTCAGTCACGACACCTATGTCACAAGTTATTTGCCACTCTATACTACTATTACCACTGCTGCTGCTGCTGTTCATCATGGCACCTCTTGCCCGAGTGATTTGACACTGTATTGTCTACTACTACTACTGCTGCTGCTGCTCAGTCAAGACACCTATGTCACAAGTTATTTGCCACTCTATACTACTATTACCACTGCTGCTGCTACTGTTCATCATGGTACCTCTTGCCCGAGTGATTTGACACTATATTGTCTACTATTACTACTACTGCTGCTGCTCACGACACCTATGTCACAAGTTATTTGCCACTATATACTACTATTACCACTACTGCTGCTGTAAAGTCTTGCCCAAGTGTTTAGATGCTATCTAGTACTATTACCACTACTGCTTGTAAATGTTGCCTGTGTGATAATTGCATTAATTTTTAATACTACTGCTGCTGCCTTAGTAATGCTTCATGACCTCTCTGGCACAGCGGATCCACCAACAGCCTCCGCTACAAGCTACCAGACCGGATCGTAACAGCAAGTGTGACTAAAACAATGAACTTTATGTTAAACCTCTTTCTTTCTCGATCTCTCTCTCTATATCTATATATCTATATATATATTGTTGCTTTTGTTATATTCATTTTTCAACAGTTTAGTTTGTGTTAGTAGTGTCTGTGTCCGTGTATTTTAGTTTGTCTTAGGTTTGTGTTAAATAAAATAATAGTATAAAATGTTTTTGGTTATTATGAAGTTAGATGTGTTGATGTTGATGTGTTAGATGTGAAGTTAGATGTGTTGAAAAACCTAACAATCTCAATAAGAAAGGAAACATTTGAAAAAAATTACTTTTTTTATTAAAAGAAAAAAAAAATCAAATATAATTATGCATGAGCTTCTGAAGCTCTCCCATCTCAGCAAAATCTTTTCTCTGCTGTTGCGCCAGCTGCTGATTTTGGAGGTCTAGAAACCGCATCTTGCGTTGATTTGCGAGGATTTTGTCTTGGGTCCTCTGGATGTCAGATTGCTTTTGCTCCATCTTTTTTAAAACTGTTAGGATATAAGAAAAAAACATTTGGATTTCAAAGACCGTTACCAAATAAATATAATATTTATGTTGCTTATTAAACAATCATTATCATGTCTATACAATTGTTATGTGACTAGCACATATACTTCTATCATAAATACCATATTATTGTTCTGAAATCTGACGGGTGCACTTTAAATGCTGTCCATTTTTATATCTACATCTTATTGTTGAAATGTTATTAATCTTTGTGCACATATTTACCCTCCTGACTGAGGCTCACAGGAACGGTCTCATCCTCCTGCTCCTCTTCTCCTACATCCGATAGAAAACCAGAAGTTTGGGGGGGTGGGGTTGCAGCTCCTCCTCTTGCTCCTCCACAGAAGCTGGGGGTGGCGACTGGGAGGGCCCTGGCTGCTCCTCATCCCTCTCCTCCTCTGCATCCTCCTCCTGCTCCTCCTGCTCCTCCTCTTCATCCTCCTCCTCTGCGGCCTGTCGCCTTGTGCGCTTGGGGTGCACAGATGGTAGAGGAGCTCCTATAATAACACAATGTTCATATATGTAAAAATGTTTTCTAATAACATATGCAAATTCTGTGTACTCTGCTGTATTGTATATGAATACAAATTAATTTATATAGACAGTTAACCAATGGGATAATGTTATATTAAAGGGTCTTGCGGGCACTACAGGGGACTGAGTGTGAGCTGGGCTGCCACCATGGTAAAATGAACTGTTTTTGTTTCCTTTGTTTTGTTCAGACAATCTCATGTTAAAAAAAGGGCCTGATGGAGTACACGGGATTACTATGATAACCCCACGCCTACCACAGGAATTTAGTGGTAATCTATATATATAAAACTCAACGTGTGTGTGTGTATGTATGTATGTATGTATGTATGTTCCAGCATCACGTCCAAACGGCTAAAGATATTAACATGAAACTTGGCACACATGTTACTTATATGTCAGCAACAAACATAGGATAGGTGGTTTAACCCTTACCCACCACCATTTGCCATGCTCGGGGTTTTTCTTTAACCACTTCCATACCAGGCACTTACGCACCTTCCCGCCCAAGCCAATTTTCAGCTTTCAGCACTGTCGCAATTTGAATGACAATTGCGCGGTCATGCTACACTGCACCCAAACAAAATTGGCGTCCTTTTTTCCCCACAAATAGAGCTTTCTTTTGGTGGTATTTGATCACCTCTGCGATTTTTTTTTTGCGCAACAACTAAAAATAGAGCGAAGATTTTGAAAAAAAAATAAAGTTTTTATTTTTTTCTGTTAATTTTTTTGTAAATGAGTATGTTTTCTCTTTCAATTACGGGCACTGATATGGTGGCACTGATGGGCACCGATGAGGTGGCACTGATGGGCACCGATGAGGTAGTTCTGATGGGCACCGATTAGGTAGCACTGATGGGCACTGATAGGCGGCGCTGGTATGGGGCACTGATGGGCACTCATGGGCGGCACTGATGGGCACTCATGGGCGGCACTGATGGGCACTCATAGGCAGCACTGGGCACTCATAGGCGGCACAGGTGGGCACTCATAGGTGGCACAGGTGGGCACTCATAGGTGGCACAGGTGGGCACTCATAGGCGGCACAGGTGGGCACTCATAGGTGGCAGAGGTGGGCACTGATAGGTGGCACATGTGGGCACTGATAGGTGGCACAGGTGGGCACTGATAGGTGGGCACTGGGCATGGATTGGCACTGTGGGGTGGCACTGACAGACACTGGGGTGGCACTGATGATCACTGAGGGGTGGCACTGATGGATCAATGTTGCCAATCAGTGCCCATGTGTGGGCACTGATTGGCATCATTTTTTTTTACTGCCCCTTTTTTTTTTTTCTTGCTGACTTTTTTTGTCCCCTTTTTTTTTAAGTTTCCTGGTGGTCTAGTGTGGGCACTCCCTGGTGGTCCGTGTGGCGATCCAAGGGGGGGCTGCGCTGATAAACAATCAGCGCGAACCCCCCCTGTCAGGAGAGCCGCTGATCGGCTCTCCTGTACTCGCGTCTGTCAGACGCGAGTGAGGAAGAGCCGTCGGCGGCTCTTCCTGTTTACATCGTGATCAGCCGTGATTGGACACGGCTGATCACGTGGTAACGAGGCTCCGCCGGAGACTCGTTACCGAGATCGGAGGTGCAGGGTGTCAGACTGACACCCCGCATCACCGATCGCCACGCTGCGCGCCCGCACGGGCGCGCGCGGCATTGAAATCGTGCTAGACGTTTGAGAACGGCTAGTCACGATTTCATAACCACTTCCCGGCCGTAAATCTGCTATTGGCCGGGTGGGAAGTGGTTAAAGTCCCATTCAACTCTATGGGAAATACATGTTACTTCATAACGGCTGTAGATATTTCGATAACACTTGGTCACATGTTACTTATATGTCTACTTAAACTATAGGATAGTTAATTTATCCCTAACTACCCCCATTTGTAAGGGTCGGGGTTTTTGTTTAAAGTCCCATGCAAATCAATGGAAAATGTATGTTCCCACATAACTTCTGTACGCCTGGAGATATTTCAATAATACCTGGTACACATATTACTTATATGCCAAATAAAAATATATGACAGTTAAATTAACCCTTACCTACACCCTTATATAAAAGATGGGTTTTTGTTTCAAGTCCCATGCAAGTATATGGGACTGTGGTCTCTTTATTTTCCTACACAAAAGGTTAAGATAGGAAGACCGGGCAACGCCGGGTATTCAGCTAGTTGAGTTATAAAATACCACCCCTTCCCCTTTAACCCACCACACCACCACTTTAATTCCATGGTTTAACTTGATGGAATAATTAAAGAAAAGGGGGAGAAGGTTTCAATTCCCCCTTTTCTCATGGGAAAGCGGCAGGACTTAATAAAATTAGTAGTGACGGTTTCAAGTTCCCCTTTTGAGAACCTAATAGGGCTCTTTAGGTGTAAGCTGGTCCTCACGTGGCCTAGTTAGCTGGAAAACGTGTTTTTCCCGTTTTTTTGGTGAACACGAGGTGATCACGCGGCCTACACGTGCTTTTCCCGCACTTTTTAGGCCTGTGGGCCTGCTGGTTCTGGAAAAATCCAGTGTTACTTAGGGGTATATAAGTAGGGTTCCGTCAGCCTTGCTCTCAGTCGCCTCAGTAGACGGGACTGTTGTGTTCCCCTACCCCCCCCCCTTTTTTCTTTTCTTTTTGTCGCGGCTGCTAATTATGTGGGATGGTCACCTTTATTAAAAAAAAAAAAATTATACAAAGGGTGACAAATCTGTTTAGTTTAGTTGTTGTTGGATACATTTTAAAGTTGGAATATATTTAGGTACAGCCTGAGCCGTAGTGACTAGGCTGTTTTTTAAGTTATTAAAGTATTTATTTAAAATATATGTCTGAAATCCAATAATAAAGCAGCCTCGGCCAGTATTAGTACATTAATGGGGTGTCTTGTTTATTTAGTTTAATTATAGTTAGTAAGTGTTCCTGTCTGCTGTCCCATGTCTTTTTTCAACAGTACTATGAATACCTTGAGTGGTGATATATGTTACCACAACATGGCGTCTGGGTTAACAACATCTGCCCTAAGGTTAATTACATATGACCTTACATAACTGTCACCAATAACTTACCTGGATGAAATTCATCCCGGATCTGTGTCACCTGGCCCATGTGGCGCCTCTTTAGGTCCGACCACTTTTTTAAGATGGCCATGCGGTCATGTGTGCGGCCATGTACATCGCGTAACTCCCGCAATAGGGAGCTGACAACTTTTTTTTTTTCCTGCTGCCTCCGCAGGTGATCGTATCCCTTTTGCAGGAACCTCTGCAAGATGAAGAACAAAGTATATTATAATACTTTTGTTTAAACCCTTATGGATATATGACGTAAATGTATGGTATTCAACAATTGGAAGCATTCTCGCCTTATTAATCAATGACAGGGGTAACATGACAGATTTTATATCTTGCCATTTTGGTCGCCACCTTTTTTGCATAAATATAGCAGCCATTATCATTTGCATAATTATGTATATATGAGTAACATCACAGGATACACGTATAGGAGAAATGCGTTGCTATTCATCTGACCGCTATAATTATTTTTTGACCCTTATACTGGGCCTGTACAATAGATTCTTTTTTTCATCCCTATCTTTATATAGGAACAATAATATGTTTGTTTCTTTTGACTTTTTGATGAATTAATTTTGAATAAATAATGGAGTTGATGTTATTTAAAAACTACAACTACCAGCATGCTCTGATACACCATGTAGCTCACCGTCACCAGCTGTACCACAATTATACTTTAACTCCCAGCATGCCTGGACAGTCAATGGCTGTCCGGTAATACTGGGGAGTTGTTTTGCAACAGCTGTAGGCTCCGTTTAGGAAACAGTGCCGTACCAGACGTTTTTTTTTTTTTATTGTGGAGGGGAGGGTGGTTATGTAGGGGTATGTGTATATGTTGTGTTTTTAAATTTTTATTTTGTGTGGTGTAGTGTTTTTATGGTACAGTCAGAGGGGTGTGGGGTTCACAGTAGTTTCCCACTGAGGGTTTAAGCTGCAGCACAAAATTTGCTTCAGCTAGAAGCACAATGTAAGCCCCAGCCCATGTGAATGTACCCTGTACATTCACATTGGGGGAGAGGGGGGGGGGGTTTGCAGTCAGTTGCATGCAGGGAGTTGTAGTTTTGCAACAGCTAGAGGCACAATGGTTGCAAAACACTGCGAGTTTGTTACCTAACTCGGGGTTTCAAGACCAGTGCGCCTCCAGCTGTTGCAAAACTACTACTCCCATCAGGCATGGTCTGTCAGTGCATGCTAAGATTTTTTCTTTTGCTGCATCTAGAGTGCCACAGTTTAGAGACCCGTGTATAGTGGTCTGAAAAATGTGGGCCTGCAGAACTTGCAAAACTAGAAGTCCCAGCATGCCCAGGCATGCTGGAAGTTGTAGTTCTGCAAAAATCTAAAGGGCAATATGTATTCGAACGACCTTGGGCCTTAAGGACCCTGAAGTCAGGACGTTCGCATACGTCCTATGTCCACAACATGTTAATTATGCTAAATAGCAAGAAAAGTGCCTAAATACACATTTACCAACCAGGGTGTCTGCAGCTGTCCAGGCATGCTGGGAGTTGTACTTTTGCAACAGCTGGAGACACACTTTTTGGGAAATACTAATATCTGATCTTATATCCTAACTTTTAAAATAGTCTAAAATGCAGTTACAGATAATGAAATAACAGTGGTGAAATTACTCACACTAATCAACAGGTTTTCCTCACTGGATGTAAAGTTACTTCCCACCATCTTCGCTTCGCAGGGCAGCACAGAAAAGCGATCCGAAAATAGACTGGCAAAAATCCAGGAAATGAGCTCAGTTTTCGCGTGTTGTTCGCGTGCATGCGCATGCGCGATGTCGAGAATTTCGCAATTATTTTGCAATCGCATTAGCGAAATTTCGCAATATTGTTATTTGGACAAAATATCATGAATATTCTATTTTAGCGAATATTTCTCAAATATTCTTCTATATATTCGTGATATATTGCGAAATCGAATATGGCGTATTCCGCTCAACACTAATAATAAATATCCCCAAAAGTATTTAAAAAAAATTGTTTTCCTCAGTTTAGACCGATACGTATTCTTCTACCTATTTTTTGTAAAAAAAATCGCAATAAGCGTTTATCGGTTGGTTTGCGCAAAATTTGTAGCGTTTACAAAATAGGGGATAGTTTTATTGCATTTTTATTATTATTTTTTTTTACTCACTAATCAGAGTTTTTTTTCGTGACTGCGACATTATGGCAGACACTTCGGACAATTTTGACACATTTTTGGGATCATTGTCATTTTCACAGCAAAAAATGCATTTAAAATGCATTGTTTACTGTGGAAATTACAGTTGCAGTTTGGGAGTTAACCACAGGGGGCGCTGATTGCATTATGTGTGACCTAACATGTGTTTACAACTGTAGGGGGGTGTGGCTGTAGGTGTGATGTCATTGATTGTGTATCCCTATAAAAGGGATCACGCGATCGATGACGCCGCCACAGTGAACAACGGGGAAGCCGTGTTTACACACCGATCTCCCTGTTCTTCAGCTGCGGGGACCGAATGCCGCACTCCAGGGGCGGTCGGGTCCACGAATCCCGTGGTCCCGGACCTTCGGACCGGCTCACGGGAAGACGCATCGGGTGCAGGCCCGCGACCCACGGCTGGGTACGAGCACAGCATGTACCTGTACGTGCATGTGCCCAGCCGTGCCATTCTGCCGATGTATATGTGCAGGAGGCGGTCCTTAAGATGGCAACAACCAGACTATTTCACCAGTGGAAGCAGCAGATGGAAGGCAAAACTGAAATATGAACAAGTGCTCCCAAAAATCATAATATATACTGTATAGCAGGGGTGCCCAACCAGTGGCCCGCAGAGCTCTCTGATGTGGCCCACGACGTCCTGCTGTGGGATAGAATGGAATAGAATACTGTTACTAAAGGTCAGTTTATTACTAAAATCACAGTGTATATATGGGCATATCTTTTCTGCAGTGGTTACTGGGCTGCTTTCAAACTGATCCGCAGGTGCAGAGCAAAGGTACACTGCGTTGCACCAGTGGTGTGGGTAAACCGCAGCGCATCAGTGTGAAAGCAGCCTTGGGCTTTTTTCAAACGGTCAGTTTGAAGTAGTGGCAGGCATAAACCGACTTGTGTTCTACTTCCAGTACGATCCACTTAAAAGTATCGTGGGCTGCATCCGTGTCCGCTCTGCATATGCAGAGCAGACATGGACATGCCATCCACCTGCTCCGTTAATTGTGGCCCGTGACTGGTTACGAAGTCGCTTAACCCGCCTGGCGCTATCCCCGAGCGTGACTCGGGGTGTTTTTTTTGTGCCATTATTGGTTACCCCGAGTCACGCTCGGGGTAACTATGCAGAGCCTGCAGCGCGCGCTGGCTTACCTTGTTCCTGGATCCAGCGATGCATCCACGCTGTGTGAGCGAGCGGGTGCTGTGACGTTACGACGCACGGGAGCGGAGAACGGCGCCAAATTCAAAAACGTAAACAAACACTATACATACAGTACACTGTAATCTTATAGATTTCAGTACTGTATGTAAAAAATACACACACCCCTTGTCCCTAGTGGTCTGCCCAGTGCCCTGCGTGTCCTTTTATATAATAAAAACGGTTCTTTCTGCCTGCAAACTGTAGATTGTCCATAGCAACCAAAAGTGTCCCTTTATGTCAAAAATGGTTTTAGATCAGCTAGAAAACCGCGATAATAAATTTGAATCACATGCAGAATTGAGCGATAGCGATTTGTGGGGAAATTCGTCATAAAAAAATAAAAATAAATGACAGCGACAATTCTGCAACTGAGCAAATTTCAGTGTTTTTGAGTTGATTACATTATTAAATAATTTTTATTATAATTATATTATTTGTTATAATTATTTATTATATTATAATTTATAATTTTGTTTTTAAAAAAAATTCATACCCAGGATGCCTATTAGGCCGCGTACACACGATCAAATCTGTCTGCTGGAAACGGTCTGCTAGACCGTCCCAGCAGACAGATTCGATCGTGTGTACGGGCGAGCCGACGGATTTGGCCACCCGACAGATTTCAAAGCATGCTTTGAAATCTATCGGGTGGGAACCCGTCCGCCCGACATGTCTGCTGGTTAATACACTTACCAGCAGACATGTCGTCTCGCACCGCCGCCGAATGGATTCGGCGCATGCACGGAAGTGTTTTACTTCCTGGTGCGGTGACGTGGCAGCGTCAACGTCACCGCCACATCACCGACACGTCAGCGCGCCGTCTGCTGGCAGGGATTTTGGTTTGCTCGTGTGTACACGCGAGCAAACCAAAATCCAAAGAGACAGATTTGTTCAAATCGGTCGGACAGACCGTTTTGAACAAATCTATTGCCTCGTGTGTACGAGGCCTTAGACTCGTGTTTGGTCAGATTTAAGTGAGTTATTCCTAATGCCGCGTACACACGGTCGTTTTTTGCGATGAAAAAAAAACGACATTTTTGTGAAGTAAAAAACGACGTTTTTGAAACGTCACTTTCAAAGACGATGTTGCATACACACCATCGTTTTTTTCACAAAAAACGAGGTTACGTTCACCACACTTTTCCATTGAAGCTCGCTTCATAACTAGCTTCTGGGCATGCGCGGGTTGAAAAACGTCGTTTTGAAAGACGTTTTTGCTACACACGGTGACTTTTTGTGAAACAAAAAACGACGTTTTGAAAAACGACACAAAAAATTCAAGCATGTTGGAATTTTTTTTTGGTCGTTTTTTTGAAGACAAAAAACGACGTTTTGCCCACACACGATCAATTTAAATGACGTTTTAAAAAACGTCGTTTTATTTCATCGCAAAAAACGACCGTGTGTACGCGGCATTAGAATTACAGGCCTACAGTATAAAACGCCAAATTTCCTTGCAAATAATGGTACCGCTTTCAGCACCTAAAATCTGAAAGAATCATACCGCCAGGGAGGTTAAGTGGCCCTCACTCTTCAAAAGTTTGGGCACCCCTGTTGCATAGTGTAGTAAAAAATAAAGAAAGCACTGCGCTTTTAAATAACCTTCTTAAACAAAACAAAATTGAGCAGCAAATCTTCTGTTAATCATATAACACGGCACATAAATATAGAAATGCACTAAATAACCAATCCAAATTACTTAAAAAAACAAAAACGTCAACACGTGTTGTTTTTTTAAATACTCCTGGTCAATTCTTTTGTTAATTCAAGTAATTTGGATTGGTTATTTAGTGCATTTCTATATATAGTGTAGTATTTATGAACAAAATTATGAAATAAATGTGATCTTATAAACAAGATATGTAAAAAAGATGTATCTATACAAATCTTTACAGTGTGCACCACCACCAGTTTAATGCACTCATCAGATGGTTCACATATACTTTAAGGTTTTCAGAATGCAGACGGCTGCACATTATGTGGGCGAAATCAACAAGTTCACAATTGACTTCCTAGAGAGCGATCCCTTCTTATATTATATATATTCTTGATACAGCACCGACCAGAAATTATGTCAACTACCAGCACCACGGCAGATGGCAGGACTGTGTGGAACAAGTGTTTCCAAAAAGTAGGGTCAACTTGAAGGCACATAGTGTAGTATTTATTAAAAGTATTGTAAAACATGCAGGATAAAACAAAAACAGTGTGCTAAACTTTACAAATATGTCTGCTGCATTTAGACCATGTGATGTCAACACTCTTACTTCGCCCAATGCTCTAGCGCATGTATGTGGCTGTGTGGTGTTGTGGTTTTAAATGCAATGTGGTACTATGAAAAAAGAAGTGCACAATCTCTAGTATTAAATTGTTTTGCCTCAAGCCAATTTGTACAAAGTTGATGGCTTTAGCTTTATTTATTGTTTTAGTAAATTCTCCTATAGCTTTTAGATTTGTTGTTGAATTCAGGACTATTACTGCTGGATAAAAAAAACAGGGGTTGCAGAAAAACTGCTTAAAGGGGTGTTCCAGCCCAAAATTGTGTTTATTAAAAGTCAGCAGCTACAAAAAGTGTAGCTGCTGGCTTTTAATAAACACTCACTTACCTGCTCCTGCATTCCAGCGACGCGCCGACCGGGGCTCTGCTCCTCTCCCCCCCTCCCCAGCCGGCGTCTCCATCCCGACTGTGGGCACCCAGCCGTGACAGCCTTCGGCTTCACGGCCGGGCACCCACTGCGCATGCGCGAGCCACACTGCGCATGCGCGCGCGGCGCGGCTCGCCGCTGACTGGAGAGGCGATCGCATGGGACCTGTCAGTGTCCCATGTGATCGCCTACAGGGAGGGGCTGGTGTAGGCGATTAAGGCTTATTCGCCTAACCAGCCCCTCGGCGGAAGCAGGAAGTGGGACAGGAAGTCCCACTCCTCCTGAAGCCCCCACTCCCCCCCCAAAAAAATTACATGCCAAATGTGGCATGTAAGGGGGAGGGGAGGGGATTAAGCAAAAGTTGTTTTTTTTGGGTGGAACTCCTCTTTAAAAAAAGCCTATTATACAGATTGGGTGCCGCTGCTTTGTTTAGGCCAATCTAAAATGTAAAAGGTAAAAAATCATGTAAGTTCAAGTAAAAAGGAGAAAAATGCTCAATGGCACAAACAGAGGGTGGGAAGAACCCCCAGAAAAGCCATAAAGTCTAAATGGTAAAGGAGGTACAAAATAAAATTCCACTATAGTGATGGCTGCACTCAGGATATTGGATCCCCTTTACACACTTTAAAAACAAACGGAAACAAAGGTGCCCCCATCTAAGTGTATCTATTCATACCACTTGAACTCCGGAAGATTTGGCTGCTCAATTACCAGGCTAGTTTTTGTGATATGGCACTGTGTCGCTTTAACTGACAATTGACATCCTTTTGACAAATAGAGCTTTCTTTTGGAGGTATTTGATCACCTCTGCGGTTTTTATTTTTTGTGCTATAAACAGAAAAATAGCAAGTATTTTGAAAGAAACACAATATTTTGTACTTTTTTGCTATAAAATATATCCCCATTTTTTTTATTTTTTTTTAAAAACCATTTTTTTTCTCAGTTTAGGCCGATATGTATTCTTCTACATATTTTTGGTAATAAAAATCGCAATAAGCGTATATTGATTGATTTGTGCATTACAGCGTTTGCAAAATAGGGGATAGATTTATGGCATTTTTATTATTATTATTTTTTTTACTAGTAATGGCAATCTGTGATTTCTATCGGTACTGCGACATTATGGCGGACACGTCCCTGTTCTGCCTCTCATCGCGACCGTCATTTACTACCACTTTAAATTTAAAAAAAATGAGAATCGCAAGAGAATCGTGATCTTAATTTTATGCAAAAGAATCGCGATTCTCATTTTACCCAGAATCGTGCAGCTCTAGTACACACTGCAGGGAGAGGTTTGGCCGTTCTCTATTTTCCCGCCAGGATTCCCGGCAGTTTTCCTGTTGGAAAGCATACTCGCGTAGCAGTGCCACCGTCCCGCAGTAATATGACGGCGGGCGGTCGGCAACTAGTTAAAGAGAAAATCATGTTTCTGACTCACACAACTTTTTTTATATCTTCCTGCTTTATGAAATGAATTTGGGATCTGTTCAATGATCCAGACTTGTAAACCATCAGTAGACTTTGCATGCGCATCTCTAAAATGTCTGGGTACACTATATTTATTATATTTTTATTTTTCACTTTGTTTTGTTGCCCTCGTAGGTTCGCTGAATCTGGTCCTTAGGGTCCTGATGGTCCTCCCTACATATAGTAGAATACAGGAATATTTGAGGGCATAGACAATGTAATCGGAGGACCATGTTTAAAAATTTGTGATGGGATACATTTTACCATTGGCCTTAAAGGGCTTGAGGCCATTAGGGACAAAGGTACAAGTTAGGCATTTCTTCTTAGGCCTCGTACACACGAGGCAATCTATTTGTTCAAATCGGTTGGACCGACGGATTTGAACAAATCTGTTTGCTAGGATTTTGGTTTGCTCGCGTGTACACACGAGCAAACCAAAATCCCCGCCAGCAGACGGCGCGCTGACGTGTCGGTGACGTGGCGGTGATGTTGACGCTGCCACGTCACCGCACCAGGAAGTAAAACACTTCCGCGCATGCGCCGAATACATTCGGCGGCGGTGCGAGACGACATGTCTGCTGGTAAGTGTACTAACCAGCAGACATGTCGGGCGGACGGATTCCCACCCGATAGATTTCAAAGCATGCTTTGAAATCTGTCGGGTGGCCAAATCCGTCGGCTCGCCCGTACACACGCTCAAGTATACTTGAGCCTCCTTTCCCCGTGGAAGCCCGTTTGGATGAAACGCCGCGTCGGGTGGAGCTAAGTATCGCAGACGTCACCACGCTCAT
This sequence comes from Rana kukunoris, assembly GCA_029574335.1. Lineage (NCBI taxonomy): Eukaryota > Metazoa > Chordata > Amphibia > Anura > Ranidae > Rana > Rana kukunoris. The sequence goes on along the minus strand of CM056053.1, from coordinate 140,495,130 downwards.
TAGCTTACCAGCTGGTCGACTCGATCGATCGTACGCATTGCTGGAAGCATCTGCACATACGTTTTTTGATTCATGCTGAGAACTCGCATTAGTGCAGGGTGAAGGACTGTTGTTTTTACTTTTGTCAGTGCAAACTGAATAAAATGTCAGTATTTTAAACCCGCTACACTATGGAGTTCCTTTTTTCCTTATCTTTTATGACATCTTCATTTAAACTGAGCGTTTGAACCACGTCTTGGAGTGAAATATCCTTTCAGCCCTTCTGAGCAGCCCTGAACAGTCCTGAGCTGTCGGCAGTGGAGTGATCCCTAGGAGCCAACCGCGGATAATTATCTTGAGTGCCTTACTGACCCCTGGAAGGGTCCAACTTTGCGGTAAGCGGCCACCTATCACTTCCTTACACAGAGCAGATGTGGGCTATCATTTGAATCGTCTACAATATTTCATTGGGAATCCCTTATGAACTGGGCTTCAATGGCATTTGAAAACAAGTCTCTGAGCACTTAATACTTGGAATCACTTTTGGGACATTATATATATTTTTTTATATTTTTATCTTTTTCCCAATCACTCAATTTTTGTGTATCTTTTTCACTAATTTCAGGTTGTTGTGTAAAACATAATTTTATTTATATGTTACATTGTTGCGCGCCTTTCCCCTTTGTATATATATGTTTAGTGGAGCCCAGTGCTGGGACAAGGTCATTTGGTGCCCAGGGCGAAGGAGGCAAACTGCGCCCCCCCCCCCCCAATTATCGTCGCCGTTCATCGTCGTTGCTGTGACTATCTGTGCCTCTCTGGAAATTTCAGCAGGTATTCTTGCCCACTCAGAACCCTTCCCTTTTGCTAAAAGGTACTTCTCTCTTCTAAAGGGCTTTTGCAGGAATGAAACATTTTCTCTCCTGCTACCCCAAACAGTGGTAGTTACTGTATGGTTCCCCCCCCCTGTATTTTACATGGGGGGGGCACTTTTTCTTAGACTACTTTGAAACAAAGTACCCTAGAAGCCAGTCCTCCTTGCTTCACAGGGGCTTTTCTTTTGACCTTTATGAGAATGTTCTCCTTATTCCCCATTTCCTGCCCCAAAGACATGCATGACTACCTGCCATGTATTATCTTGTTTGACTCCTCTGTCAAAGCCACTGGTCACTGATGCATTATTAATTGACCAGTAGCAGTAAATTAACCCCTTTGTGCTGCATTAGTTGCATCAGTGTCAGGGTAAGTATTGCACTAATGCAGCACAAAGGAGTTAATTAACTGCCACTCATGAGGAATGTGTACTGTGCAGTGGTGAGAAGTGCATATCACACAAGGCACACACAAAAAATCAGCAAAAGGGACAGTACTTACATTCAGTGCAAAGCATCCCTTGTGCTCAGGTATATGCAGCATATAGCCCTGTGTACAGAGTGCAGGGGTTAGGAAAATGTAACAGAGGGTATCACACAGCATGCAGTGGTAAAGCAAATGTAAAATGCAGATCAGCATACAGAATGCAGGGCCCAGGAGTATGTAACGCAAAACCCATTGTACAGAATACAGCATGCAGTAGTACCATCCCAAGGCCTTTAATATGTAACATACAGCCATGCATTACAAACTCTTGCTAACTGAACTCTGTATGCTTTACTGTCCCCCATCCCTGGTCTTCCCCAAGAAAAAATCTCCCTTCCCTCAAGTATTCTACCTCTGTGCCCCCTCCTCCACAGCTCACATTTGCCCCTCCCCATCAACATCTCACTTCTACACCCCCAGTCCACAACTTAACTCTGCACCCCCATTATCTCTGCACCTCAATCTAAACCACACCCTAATCCACAGCTCTCACCTTTGCCACCCCCCATATTTCACTTTTGCACCCCCAGCTTCCCCCATGGCTCTCGCCTCTGCACAACCTTCCCCACCCTCCACAGCTCTCACTTTGCACAACCTGCCTTCTGCAGCTCTCCCCTCTGCACAGGGCTCCCCCTTCCCAGTCCTCCTCTCTCTCTCTCTCTCTGCACAAATCCACCCCCCTCCATACTTTCCCAGTTCTCCTCTCTGCATACATCCCCCCAGCTCTCCCTCATGTGAAAATCCACCCCCAGATCCCCCACTCTGCACGCATCCCCCCATCTCTCCCTCATGTGCAAATCCACCTCCAGATCCCCCACTCTGCACGCATCCCCCCATCTCTCCCTCATGTGAAAATCCACCCCCAGATCCCCCACTCTGCACGCATCCCCCAGCTCCCCATGTACAAATCCCCCCCAGATCCTCTCTCTGCACACATCCACCCCAGATCCCCTCCATGTACAATCCACCCCAGATCCCCTCTCTGCACACATCCACCCCAGATCCCCTCCATGTACAATCCACCCCAGATCCCCTCTCTGCACACATCCACCCCAGATCCCCTCCATGTACAATCCACCCCAGATCCCCTCTCTGCACACATCCACCCCAGATCTCCTCCATGCTACCCCCCCCCCTTCACTGTTCCCTCTCTCAGCACATCTCTCCCCCACACCTTTACAGTGCACTCCTCTCTGCACTTCAGGCTTTGGCAATCCCTCACCTCTTCTGACTGCACAAGTCTCTATGGTATGCACAGCCTTTTTTTATTTTTTTTTCCAGCAGAGTGCAGAGAGCTCTGCCTGCTGTAGCACAGAACCGAGTAGGAGTTTCAGAGCTCCTCGGCTCAGTGCTGTTATGTACCAATAGAAGCAGCAAGCAGGGACAATCTGCCTCTTCAATCACTTTCAGTAGCTTATAGTGCTGGGAGCAGAATTGGGCTCGAGGGCAGCAGCAGTGAGTGCCCAGAGCTAACATAGAAAAGCCAGGAGAGGAAGTGAGCTGTGCAGAAAACTTCATCCACTGGCTATGTGTTACGTGACAAGTCAGAGAGGAGAGGGCTGCCAGAGGTGAAGAAAGTCCTGGCAATACACACACTTTGCTGAACTTCTTCTGGTTCCTCCTCGGCGGCTCCTCTCTCAGCTTCAGTAGCAGCTCTCTTCTCTCCTCCTATCCCGCCTCCGGCTGTGAGTGAAGGCTGCCGGGAAGGGACTACAAAGTCCCTTCATAGGGGGAGAGAAGGAGCAGCGCTGACATGTATGGCTGGTGTGGACGGTGTAGGCGGGAGCAGGAGCGCACTCAGCACATTACAGTATTAAGGTACAGATGACTATAGTACAGCTAGCGGCGCCGTCTAATGTGTACAGTGAAGCACACTGCTGGCACTTCATCTGCGCCCCCCTCCTGTCCGCAAATGGTAGCGCCCAGGGCATCCGCTCCTTCGGCCCCTGCCTTGTACCGGCCCTGGTGGAGCCCCATATTGGGCTTCTTTGTATTAAGGTGCAGCACTTTTCAATTGTATTATTTATTTTTTATTTTTCACGGCTTTTTATATCCATATATTAATTTACTTAGAGGGTGTTACCGCGGATTGTCTTTGTCTGGAGATTTAGTTGACTAAATACGACTACAACTAAAACAATTCCAGAAGATTAAAATGGGACTAAAACTAAAATGCCATTTTAGTCCTAAGACTAAAACTATATCGAAATTTGCTGCCAAAATTAACACAGGTAAAATCTTATTTTATTCTTATTTTTATTTTACAAAATTAGTTTATGTCTGTTTTTAAAGTGATCGCTAGAAGCCAATTTAGAAACTTAAAACACCAGCCCCTCCAGAACCAGGCTGCTATATTAATTACATGTGTTAAATCTGAGATGACTCTGCTTTTGGCTCAGATTTAAAAAAAAAAAAAAAAAAGCTTGTGTGGTCCTAAAAATACACAGAAACCATAAGGACATTATGAAGCCATTTTTAAATAAAGTGAGCTGAAATCAGATGTGAATCACCAGATTTTCTGCCAAACAATACAGCCATTAACACAATGCAGCCATGGGTAAGCAGCTTTCTGAACCATGCCCTAGACTGGCATGGATGCAAGTTGAGATTCATATGGGTCCATGCAGCTGGCCAGCTGTCATTGATTTGAACAGTCTGCTTGCCCAGGTCTGCATAGAATACCTGTTAATGCCAAGCAGGAGACGGCCCCTTTGCATCAGTGTACAGATGGCTACACCCGTGTGAATAAACCCTAGTTGTTGCACACTTGCTTCAAGACTGTAAAGCCTCGGACACACGGTCGGACTTCAAACAAACTTTTCCGTGGATTTTTGTTTGAAAGATGTTGGCCGTGAACTTGGTATGCATACACACGGGAGGACTTTTTTTAGCAAACTTTCCCAAAATCACATGTTTATTTTAGCTCTTTTCTGCACTTTACTGCCACCCTTTGGTCAACTTCTGCAATTGTTAGTTGATTTTAACATTGGCTTTGAGCATGCATGTTTGTACTTTGAACAAAAGTCTGATGGACTTCTGTACACGATACACACGATAGGAGTTTGCACCATAGGACTTTTGTTGCTGAAAAGTTTGTCCGTTTGCAGAGCGAACATTTATCCGATGAAAACCAAAAAAGTTTGTCCGATGGAGTGTACACACGGTCGGATTTTTTTAAAAACCTGGGAATTTAGAAGTTTGTTGTGAAAAAGTCTGACCATGTGTATGGGGCTTAAGACCCCTTTCACACGGCTTCCCAATCAGGTCCGCCTGTCCACTTTTCAGGTGGACCTGATTGGATGCTCCATGTAGGTCCATTGGCAGGCAGATGCACACAAACCTGTGTCTGTTTACATCCACCTACTTCTGAGTTTATTCAGGTCCAGAACAAAAAATAGAAAAGGACTTCATCCTTCTCTATTTTTTTTATACCTAAATGTGACGGTTAAGCAGTAGCCTGAAGTCAACAGGCACAAGTACTTTGACATCCTTTGACAGCCTTCACGGGTCCGCCACAATATGCTCATGGATCCCCTCCTGAATGGAGTTAAGCACCCACGTGTGAAGCGGTTACTCAGAATGTTCTGAAGTTAATGGCAGAAAAGCAACTAAAATTGAGGTGGAAATCAGTGTCCATATTTGTTTCATTAACCACTTCCTTAATGGGCCTATTCTGGCACTCCTCTCCTACATGCAAAAATCATACTTTTTGTGCTTGACAAGTACTCAGAACTCCTAAACACTATGGACCAGATTCAGGTAGATTGGCGCATCTTTAGGTGGGCGTAGCCTATCGAATCTACGCTACGCCAACGAGGCGCAGAGTGGCGAGCACACTATTCACAATGGAAATGCTCCCAACGTTGCGTCGGGGGAACGTAATTTCGTCGGCGTAAGGCAGCGTAAGTGTAAGTGGGTGTGACCTTATGCAAATGATCGTCCGAGAGTGGTGCAATGCTTTACGCCCGCTGTACCTAAAGCGGCGCATGCGCAGTGACATGGACGTACGATTTGCGCCCCTATGCGCATGCTCACTACATAGCCGGCGCAACTTCCTGGGATACGCCGGCCCACCGGCTTACGCCGAGCGCATCAATATGCCCAGACATGCGCCCGTCCGGCGCAAAAGTACATCCTGCTTGTTTCCCCCCCTGAAGCAAGGTACTTTTGCTGGGCGATGGTGGAAGGTAGAAATGGAGGCAAGGAGAGGAGAAAGAGGAACTTTTACACAGAGGAGAGGGCCATTTTTGTTGCGGGAATGGCCAAATATGACAAGTTCCTCCATGGTGCCGAAAGTTCCCAGACCAGCAAGGCACGGAAGAGGGAGATTCTTAAGGAGATCACCCTTCAGGTCAATACCGTTGGGCATGAGACCAGGAAGCCCGATGATATTGCTAAAAAAATAAATGATATGAGACGTAAGGTCCAAGAGAAGCTGGCGCTTATGAGGAGGCACTCCAGGGGCGCGGGAGGAGGACCAGCCACATCTGTGCGATTGACGGATGAGGAGGAGGTCATCGCCCAATGCCTGCAGCGGGAGCAGGTGGAGGGCATCAAGGGTTTCGACTCCGGTGACCAGGCCTTGAGGACAGGTAAGTGTGTTTTATCTCCTATTCGGTGTGTAGCATGTGAGGGGGTGGAAGGTAACATGTGACAAGTGTGTCGGTCCACCAACATGTGAATGTTTTGTGTCATCCACAGATGTGCTGGAGGGAGCTGGGCTGTTGTCGGCTGCTGGATGATCCACGGCCTCCCCAGAGGAGTGTGCCCACACCTCTCCTCTAGAGGAAGTGTTGGAGAAGCATGGGGACCTGGAGGATGTTTTGTACCTCGTATAGGATCCCATCATCCCTGCACCCTCCCAATCCTCCTCCCCATCAGGGGAAGCCCCTCACCCTTCTCCCCCATCAGGGCTAGCCCCTCACCCTCCTCCATCATCAGGGAAAGCCCCTCAAGGGCCTCCCCGTACACACGGCCCCAAGCCTCTCCTGCCCCCCGGAAGGCTACCCGCAAAACCAGGGGTGTTCCTGAGGCCATACAGGAAACTCTGGCCAGGGATCAGGCCCGCCAGACCCGCCATATGGGTGCTGTCGCCGTGGAGATGCATCGTGTTGCAGACAGTCTGGCATCCACGGCCTAAATAAATGACAGCATCCAGGATGTCAGTGGCAACTGTGCTGCGATGGTGACCTGCCTTGGCGAGCTGCAGGCCACCACAGCAGGCCTTGTGGAAGTAGTCAGGAGCCTCACAGTGGCGGTAGAGGCGAATACTGTTGCCATCGAGGCGGAGGGGAGGCATACAAGGCTGCTGCAGGCGGAGACTAATGCGGTCCTCACCCGCATTGCCCTGGCGTTGGAGGACAGGCAGCCAGCCAGGGAGAGACAAGGGGATGCTCCTCCACCTCCTCGGGCAGGGGGGGACTGTGTTTGTTTCGGGGGTCAGGTCATCACATATGTCAATCTCCAGGCCATTTCTCATGGCGTAGTTGTGCAGCACACAACATGCACCGATGATGTCAATATAACAGGGCCCCCCCGGAAATATCCAGGCATCGGAAACAGGACTTCAGGAGGCCAAATGTGCGCTCCACCACTGCACGGGTACGTATGGGTGCATCATTGTATCTTCTCTTTCCTCTGGTTTGGGGATCCCAGAATGGAGTCAGGAGATGGGGCCCAAGTGCATATGCCGAGTCACCTGGAAGGGAAAAGACAGGAGGATGTTAGTTGTGCATGTGTCCCTCGTGATGTCTGCATCATGGGGTCAGACAGTCATGCCTGACTCCCATGTCACTCACCAACCAACCAGCTGTCCCTGTACACGTTCTGTTCGAATTCTGTTGGGATGTTGCTTTGACAGAATATGTAGCTGTCGTGGCTGGACCCGGGGTGTTTGGCACGGACGTGCCATATGAGGTATTTGGCATCGGGTATTACCTGTACATTGATGGAATGCCACTGCTTACGATTGCGGTATATGTGCTCTGTGGCACGGGGGGCCGTAGGGCCACATGTGTGCAATCAATGGCCCCGGTGGTGCGTGGGAATCCTGCAATTCTGTATAAATCCTGCATTGCCTTCTGCCGCAGATGCTCATGGGTGGGTTTGATGATGTGGTGGAACATGCGTCTGAGGATTGCGGGGACAACCTGGTGCACACATCTGCTCTTGGTGGATTGTGACATCCCAGCCACTACTTCACTAGTACACTGAAAAGATCCACTGGCAAGGAAATGGAGTGTTGCCAGTACCTTGACCAGTGGCTGCACTGCTTGTGAGCGGTGTGTCTTGCTGGTGATATCATCATGCAGGGCTGTGGCTAATTCCAGGATGGCATCAGGGCTGAATCTGAAGATGCGATACACCTCCAAATCTCCCATGCCAGAGACGTTAATGCACGTTCGGTATATTCTCTCCCGTGCCCTCCTCCTCCGTTCTTGTGGCCACAGTAGTAGTGCTAGGACCACAGCTGCCCCTGGAATGTTGGTATACAGATGTGTGTCCTGCAAGTGTGGTTGCTCAGCTCGTCCGTAACGGTGCTGCTGTTGATGCTCTCCAGCTGACCTGTGAACGTCTGCTGCTGACTTACCCCTGCTTTAAGAGGGGTAACTTCAGGCCGGACGTACAACTTACGCGCACCGCGCATAGCCTGCGCCGGCCAAACGTACGTTCCAGAATCGGCGTATCTCCCTCATTTGCATATTTGAATAGGAAATCAATGGGAGCGCCAGATGAGTCCAGCGTAAATATGCGCCCAAGCTACGCTGGCGTAGGAAAGTTACGTAGGTCGGAAAAAGTCTATTTTCAGGCGTATCTTGTTCTGTGGGTACGGCGAACAGATACGACGGCGCACATTTTGACTTACGCGGCGTATCTCGAGATACGTCGGCGTAAGTCCTACTTGAATCTGGCCCTATATATATATATATATATATATATATATATATATATATGTTTTTTTAGCAGACACCCTAGGCAATAAAATGGCGGTCATTGCAACTTTTTTTATTTTGCACAGTATTTGCACAATAATTTTTCTGGACGGCCACTATAGGCAAATAAGAAAAGGGTACAAGTTCAGGGTGAAAACCAACAGGGCAACGGGAGGCCTGTGAGGTGGCACTAAAGTATCTGTCTGAAGAGAGAATTGAAGGCTGAACGCGTGCTCTCTTACCCGGCAGGCCGATCTGCCTGGTCACCTCCCGGAAAGCGTGTTGAAAAGTCACCGCTCTGCAGCACAAGATCCCAGACGAGGGTGCTCTACGAAACAGTTGTCAGCTAGGCTTCCTCTTCGACCTCTGGATGTACAGGCTGGGTGTCGGAGTCTCGCTTCCTTCTCTATGGCCGACCTCTGAGGATAATTTAGGCCCAGGCTTCTGGGCCTAACAGCACGGCTGTCTCTGTCAGCAGCTCCACAGAGGAGAAGGGCTGGTCCCGAGAGGCTGAAAAACGCTTCTCCCTCTTCTTAAATTACCTCCCCCACAAGGCTGTGCGGAGGTGTCACATGCTTTAACCGGGCAGGGTGTTGTGGGAAATGTAGTCTGCTTCTCATAGGAGTCAATGGAGTCCATATCTCCGGCTACTTTCTATCCCACAATGCATAGCTCCTTAAAGGGTAATGTACATATTTACAGGCGTGAATATAGTCTCAGCGAGGATGGCTTGTAATTAGACTTCTGACAAGGGGACCCCGCTACACATACAGTGGGGATCGAAAGTTTGGGCACCCCAGGTAAAAATTTGTATTAATGTGCATAACGAAGCCAAGGCAAGATGGATAAATCTCCAAAAGCCATCAAATTACAGATTAGACATTCTTATAATATGTAAAAAAAAAGTTAGATTTTATTTCCATCATTTACACTTTCAAAATCACAAAAAACAAAAAAATGGCGTCTGTAAAAGTTTATATATATCTTGTGCTGCCCCCTTTGGCAAGTATCACAGCTTGTAAACGCTTTTTGCAGCCAGCCAAGAGTCTTTCAATTCTTGTTTGAGGTATCTTTGCCCATTCTTCCTTACAAAAGTCTTCCAGTTCTTTAAGATTTCTGGGTTCTCTGTCACGCACGGCTCTTTTAAGGTCTATCCATAGATTTTTAATTATGTTGATGTCAGGAGATTGTGAAGGCCATGGCAAAACCTTCAGTTTACACCTTTTGATGTAATCCCCCGTGGATTTTGAGGTGTGTTTAGGATCATTTTCCATTTGTAGAAGCCATCCTCTCTTTAACCTTTAGCTTCTTCACAGATGGCATCAAGTTACCATCCAAAATTTGCTGAAATTTTATTGAATCCATTTTTCCTTCTACTCGTGAAATGTTCCCTGTGCCACTGGCTTCAATACAACCCCAAAGCATGATTGATCCACCCCCATGCTTAACAATTGGACAGAGGTTCTTTTCATTAAATTCTGTGCCCTTTCTTCTCCTTTGCTCATTCGGGCCAAAAAGTTCTATTTTAACCTAATCGGTCCACATAACTTGTTTCCAAAATGCATCAGGCTTGTCTATATGTTTATTTGCAAAGTTCAAACGCAGATTTTTGTGTTGAGGACGTAGAAGAGGTTTTCTTTTGATGACTCTTACATGAAGACCATATTTGTACAAGTATCTCTTTATAGTGGAATAGTGTACCACAACTCCAGTGTCTGCCAGATATTTCTGAAGGAATTGTGCAGTCACACGTAGGTTTTAAATTGCTTTTCTCACAATCCTGCGAGCTGTTCTGTCTGATATTTTTCTTGGTCTTCCAGATCTTGCTTTAACTTCCACTGTTCCTGATGACTGCCATTTCTTAATTACATTCCGAACAGAGGATATTGACATCTGAAAACGCTTTGCTATCTTCTTATAGCCTTCTCCAGCTTTGTGAGCGTCAACTATTTCCAGTTTCAGTTTTCTAGACAACTGCTTAGAATAGCCCATGGTGCTGATTGTTGGGGCAAGGTCAGATGAGTCTGGGCATTTAAAACCTTTGAGATCGACATCACCTGGTCTTCCCAGACGATGATTGAGAACAATCCATGACACTGGCAGGTCTCAGCTTTGCAAAGGGGGCAGTGCATGCTATAAATTCTGCAGGGTGCCCAAACTTTTGCAGACACAATTTTTTTGTTTTCTGTAATTTTGGAAGTGTAAATGATGGAAATAAAATCATATTATAAGAATGTCTAATCTGTAATTTGATGCCTTTTGGAGATTTTTCCATCTTTCCTTGGCTTCGTTTTGCACATTAATACAAATTTTTACCTGGGGTGCCCAAACTTTTGATCCCCACTGTGTATGTATATATATATATATATATATGCACAGTTCATAATGCAGACATACAAAATGAGTCTGCTATTGGTGAATTTCTGGACATATTAGTTATACTGTATATGACAGTTGGTCAGATTTAGTTATAGGTGTATCTGGGTTTATATAAATGTGTTGGTCACCATTGCACAACCTAAAAATAAGAAATTTCAATCCTATTCCTTAAAAGTATAAGTGCCAAGGAAATGGAATATCCTATGTTTTCATTAAACCACTTATCAAAACCTTACTCAAGTTGTGGTCATGTATATCATATTACAGCAGTACATACTGTAATCGTCAAAATGTACTACTTTTTTGACTACTATATTTAGCAGTGATGATAATACCAAAGACCTTGTTGACTTTCTTCTTTCTTTATAACCTTCTTTAGAGTTAACCTTCTTCTGCCAGTGAAGAATCACATCAGCTATAATTACTACAAGCATTATTCACTTCTATGGTTTTGATTCTGATACATATGCCGGTATTAGACCTTCACCTGACAACATCATATGGGTACAAATGTTTTTATGTGTAAAAAAGATCTTGTCACAGTGTGCTGTCCAAGATTGCAGTGTTATCACACATATTTTAATGATTGACAGCAGCACACTGGTCTTCCTAGTGATTGGTTATGCACGGGGGCATATCAGCACAAGTCTTATCATTGGAGGATAGAAAGCTGACCACGCTGTGCTCTCATGTCTAGTGCACTCAGTTTTTAATAGGAACTGGCACATATCAGGAATATGAAAAATATTCTTTAAGAGCTATTGAAGCTAATAGAACTAGAAGGAGTTTCAAAGAGTCAAAATGACATCAGGCAGTTTATTTTACACTGCAGGAGTGGCTGTCAATAAGAAGTCACTCCTTTGTAAATGATGCAATTGCAGATAGTCTAAGGTTATCTTTAGTCCCTGTTTCCCAGGGACAGTGCCCATTGTTAGGGTCTGTCCCTGGGAAATGGACATCTCCAGAGTTGTTTCTGGGAGCGCAGAATAAATCTTGTAGTGCACAGGCACCAACTCCAGTCACACAACGCATGTTGAATTGAAATTATTGCCACAAGGTTAATAATACCTGGAGTGTTGCTCAAGACATATACCAAGAATGTGAACTAGGTGCCTTGTCCCGCACTCCCCTCTCGGGGTCTAAGAGCCTGGCTCCTGGTAAACCTTGTGGATCATGGGCTGTGGAGGGGCATATGGATATACGGGCATTTTGGGAGCACAGGAAGCAACCGTGTTTTGCAACCCTAGCTTTGCGATACATTTGCACCTTCTCATCTCTTGAATGATTTAAAAAAATACCTGAAGAGACAAATAATGAAAAGGTTGAAATGCATCGGGGTATTCATGTGGACTATTATGTTATAAACAAAATGGAAATCCAGGTCTCCTTGGCCAACTGTTTGCCATGAGTGATGATTTTTTCTGTTATCTGTGTTGTAGACCAGTGATAATACTTAAAATTCTTTGCACATTTGAACTCATATTTTAATAGAACCAAGATCAATGTATGTATTTATCCATTTTAAATGCTTATATTCCGTGTATACCATATGTAGAAGGACTCCAGGGATTTCACATAGGGAAAACAGTTGAGGTACAAAGGTTGAGTTACATTATGGGCCTTTTTCTTTAGCAACTACTAAACTTTTAGATATATTTTGCGATTACTGAAATTTTAGATATATTTTGCTGGTAAGATTGTTGCAAAAAAAAAAAAAAGAAAGAAAAGAGACACATTTAATGGTTTATCATCTTTATCTCTCTGAATTTCATATTTGTAATCAATACTTTTTTTTTCTCAATAATTGATTTCATTTAACTTAAACTGACATGCATTTTAGTTACATCATATCCTTAGACCCATTTATTTATTCATAATATCCTCTCTTCAAGTTTCATCATACACAGATGCTACAGATGACGTGACAGAACATTTATTTATAATTTTTCAATTCCGCTTAATAGATTTTACCATATAGTCTTAATCTATATCCTTTAAAATACTTTCATTTGTAAAAAAATTAAATCTGATATAAATATTAAAACTAAAAATAAACACTTGATGGCAAAATAATTATCATTGCAATATAGTATCTGAATAAACATTTTTTTTACACTTATTTGGCACAAATAAATCTTTTTAACAGAACAAAACATGAATGATTTTTTTTTTTGCAGTGCTTACACAGTACATATTTTCATTTCAAAAGATTGAATAGTTTAACATTAGTACACTACAGTAGCTTCATAACATGCTTTTATGGAGAACCATTCCACAGCACATTAAACGCTTGATACTGTTAAATACAACAACATAAAAAAGGCAAAAAGTGTACTTTTTCATTCCATTAACTTTGCATTGTATATTAACAATCAGGCAAACAACTTGTATTCACATTTTGTTCAAAAAACAAATACACCTACAAAATTGGAAATCTTCTCCTTAATAACAAAAAAGCAGTTAGCAGTGAAATAATGACAATGATAAATACTTTCATAGATATAGCATGGAAATGTTTCTCCATCTAAGATATCCTGCTTAATTTCTCTCCTGGTGACCACACAGGAAATAATGATGAAAGACAGCAATAGAAAACCTGGCAGGGGATCTGCCCATCTTTACTATATACAAAACAAATAAAAAACATTTTCGATGGAGTTCCACTTTAAAAACTGAAAATTATCGAAAGATAAAGCTTTTATTTTTTTGGATTGCTTAAGGAAGGGTTAAAACTTGTGATTTTTTTTACCACCAGTGTCTTATTTGCAAGAAACTTTCACTCTGTAATTTATACCACCGGTGTCTTATTTGGAACATATACTTTTACTTCCTGTCTTATAAACCCAACAAAAAGTGAAAGGATAGCTTTCCAATTTGAGGGAACTCCCCTCTTAGGCCTCGTACACACGATTAAATATATTTGTATATTTGTTCAAAACGGTTTGTCCGACCGATTTGAACAAATCTGTCTGCTGGCATTTTGGTTTGCTCGCGTGTACACACGAGCAAACCAAAATCCCCACCAGCAGACAGCGCGCTGACGTGTCGGTGACGTTGACGCCGCCACGTCACCGCACCAGGAAGTAAAACACTTCCGCGCATGCGTCGAAACCATTCGGCGAGTGTGCGAGAAGACATGTCTGCTGGTTAGCGTACTAACCAGCAGACATGTCGGGCGGACGGGTTCTCAGCCGACAGATTTCAAAGCATGCTTTGAAATCTGTCGGGTGGCCAAATCCGTCTGTTTGCCCGTACACACGATCGAATCTGTCTGCTGAAACGGTCTAGCAGACCATTTCCAGCAGACAGATTTGATCGTGTGTACGAGGCCTTAGACATCTGTCACAAGAAAAAATGTCCCTCTTGGAAGATCTCCTCTCTACTCTTGTTTAGGTGACAACTCCAAATTTTGTATTAACCCTCACTTTCATTCCCCATGACATTGGTGTTCTAGACAGTTATGCTGGCCATACAATATATACAAAAAATCTGCCAAAAATCGGTCGTTCAGACAGTTCGTTTGTTTTTGGAACAGTTAATGGGCACAAAATCAATAATCGTTGGGATGTTTTTGAGCCGAAAAAACGAAGGACAAGTCTGGAAATTTTCTGCCGAACGAACGATAAATTGAAAGGTTAATGTGTTTCCCATCCGAACTTTCTGCACTAGGTATATGTAAAAAAAAAATGTCCACTGAACGATTTATCGGTCATTACATGATGGCACTGTCGTTTGCGCTCACGGCTGAATGTTCGTTTTTCGAAAGTTTGTTTGGACGATTTTTCGGATAATGTGTGGCCAGCATTAGAGAGAGTGAACATTCCTAACAGAGACAAAGACAGCAAAAAACCTGATAGGGCGTTTAACCTCTTAACTCTATCCAAATCTAAAGAAAAAAAATGTTGCCTTTGTTATACTTTATTTATAAGATAATGTATGTAACAGATTTCGGTCAATCTTTTTGCAAGGTGGTATGTAGGTAAAATTAGGTCTAAAATATTTGTAGTATCAATGAGGAAATCATTTGATCTGTTATTTTATTAATAACTTTATTAATCCTTTATTTTCAGACATTGGCCACAAAAACCCATCTTTTTCTTAATTTGAAATGTTATACTCGAGTATAAGCTGAGTTTTTCAGCATATTTTTTGTGTGCTGAAAATGCCCCCCTCGGCTTATACTCGAGTCACCCGTTTGCACCTGACATGTAGCCCCACTCTTCCTCTACAAGTGTGCATACAGTAGTTTGTTGTCCGGGGAGCACCGATTTTTCAAACCCGGACACCCCTTGTTCACATGTTTTCCAGCCTATATGAGGACAGTGTGTATAGCACGCATTTATGAACTTTCAGCAAACTTTTGCAAAGCTTTCTGCAAGCTTTGAGCAACTTACTTGAAGCCTTAATGTTCCTTTCACACTGGGATGGGGACGGCGTCGGCTATTTTTAGCAGGTTAAAAACCACCGCAAAGCGCCTCTGCAGAGGCGCATTGCCAGCGGTATAGCCGCAGTGTCCCATTGATTTCAATGGGACGGGAGCAGTGGAGGAGCGGTATACACACCGCTCCAAAGATTTTTTTACCATCCTGCTAGCGCACCGCTCCAGTGTGAAAGCCTTTGGGGCTTTCACACTGGAGACACAGCAGCGGCTGTTTTGGGGTTGGTTTGCAGGCGCTATTTTTAGAGCAATAGAGAAATTGAGAAATGTCAAACACAGATGCTAATACAAGTGCTGACTGTCACTTTAACCAAGTTGCTATCAGGCTTTTGACAAGCTTCACAAAGTGCTGGTACTTTAAGACGCTGCATCAAAGTTTTCCAAAAGCTATGGAAACACCTTGTAAAAGCTTACTGTACACACTGCTCTTATACAAGCTAAAGCGTGTGTCAACAAGACCTCCACCAAGTGTACCTGCAATATTTCATAGCATTAAGTTGATGTGCTGGATGTTCCACAGCAGATTTGTACAGGGTGATTTCCCCATACATCTTCTGTGCTTAACAGATCACATAACCAAGTGCAAGGGAAGCATCTCTGATCCCTGCACAGCTCTGCAGTAAGAGACCCAACACCATCTACTGCACTCTACATAAGTGTGGGATTAAAGTAGGTCAGTAAAAAGGTCAGGGCCCTGATCCATAAAAAAGTCATATGAAGATAGATGATGGACAAATAACGAACCAACAAAAGTGTGAAGGCCATAAGAGGAAATATTGAACAATAGTGTGGGTGGGTGCCAGGCTGTCAGTCTAGTGCCCACACCATCATTGCAATCCATAATCTTTGGCCTTATTCCCCAGTATTTCCTCCTTTTACCACCAGTGCAAGCCCTAATGAAGAAAATCTGTGAGCTTCTGAAACGCGTTGGTTGTATCTACTGACATTTTAGCAAGATTAATACATTTTTGTGGACCATTTATAGACTTGTGAAGCTCTCTTCCTTTACATTTTTCATTGGTTATTCCAGGGAACCATAGGGCTATCCTGTTGATTCTCAAGATCATACTTGTCTTTGGGTCCCGCACTCCTTCAAGCAATGACAAGGTACAATAGACTATTGAACAGCTGAAAGACAAATTACAAGGATATACCTTGCTCATTATCATTTGTCTGTTGTCATTTGATAATAAGATTATAGTCCAATCAATGCAAATGGATGATTGTATCTAATTTTGATGAAAGATACTCTGCCATATTTTAATGATGTCCCAAAACAAAGCAAGGGGAGTACAAAAAAAACGTGAACGCCATCCATTCCAATCTATTGCACGTGCAAAGTATACAAGTAAAAAGCTGTATTTCTATGTTGATGCTCTTTCATTGGTAATAATTTGTATTTCTCTACCAGACAACTTAAACTGATATACCACCTTGTGTTTGAATAGAGTTGGTCAAAATTAGACCCTTTGTCAAAGTGTTATTGCTCTCTGTGTTCCTGTTGGGGAGGAGTACCATTCTTTTTGTCCTTTTCATCATTGTCATTCAGACAGGAAACTAAGAGAAATCCTTCATTTTAGAAATATCCCTGGAGAAAAAGAGGAGGGGAACCTTCCAAAGGGGACACCTGTTCTGATGACAATTGTCTAAGAGGGATCCTCTCGAGTTTTCCTCTCATTTGATTTTGCATCTCTGGAGCAGGAAGTATGGAGAGATCTCAATAACAGTGCACAGACAGCAAACAGTAAACTGGCAGGTATGATATTCCTTATTTTATGGCTCTACATACACTTCTGGGAGTCTATTTATAAATGTTTTCACACAAGATCCACACAAATGTCACCCAGGATGCAAACATTTTCCCAACAGAATACAATCAAAAAACTGTGTGGAACTTTGGTGAAAGTTGTGTGCATCTTGGGTAAAAGCAGTTACTCTAAATAGATCCTTAAAAGGCCTTATGTACACGGGGTGTTTAGTTTCCGTGCGTGAGATTTTAGCATTTTTGTGCATGCGGAACACACAGGTGTACCATCTAGCCCCACTGTTGGCAGGCTATAAAACTCTATAAGACACGGGAAACTGCTACGTGTTTCCCCAAAAATAAGACCTACCCTGAAAATAAGACCTAGCGTTGTTTTCAAGGAGGACTGCAAAATAAGCCCTACCCCGAAAATAAGCCCTAGTTTAAAATGTAAAATCCTATATTCCACTGTATAAAGCCGTGTACATACAATTGGTTTGTCCAATAAAAACATCGGTGTTAAAAAATAGAACATGTTTTACATTTTTAGAAAAATCCGATCGTCTGTGTGGAACTCCATCAGATAAAAATATATGCATGCTCAGAATCAAGTCGACGCATGCTCAAAAGCATTGAACGTCATTTTTTCTGCTCGTCGTAGTGTTTTACGTCACTGCGTTTTGCCATGGTCAGATTTTTGACTGGTGGTGTGTAAGCAAGACTGATGAAAAAATCCATTGGATTAGATTCCATCAGATATCCGATCGTGTGTACAGGGCTTTACAGTAGTATATAATGTACAATGTGTGTGTTTCTGTAACATAATTGTGGGGAGGAGAGCTCTGGTGGGTCACAGAAGCGCAGAGCATCGCTATAACGAAGGTTTTGGCACAATTATATTACAGAAACACACACATTGTACATTATATAATACTGTAATAGAGTAGGATTCTTACAAGCATTTTAACTTGGTTCACACTGGGCATTCCTGTCAGGGAGAGAGAGGGGCAGAGACGACAGCACATTACATGTTAAGACCTATCCTGAATATAAGCCCTACAGTGTCTTTTGTTGCCAAAATGAGCATAAGACCTGAGCTTATTTTCGGGGGAAACACGGTATGGCTAGATGGGGCACCAATTGATACTAATATTTAGAGTAGTATGCGGCCAAGGACAAATGCCCAGAATGTAGGAATTTTGTGTTCTTGCCAGTCATCCCTAGGTGCATACTGCCTAATTTTTCAGCTGCTTCTAAAGTTTTACAGGCTGATGGCAGCGAGGCTGTTTCTGCCTGCTTGAAAACACTAGAATCTTGAGCCCAAAGGCAAAACATAATGTGTGCAGAAGGCCTAAGTGTTATGGGATGGGAGAAATTGGGCCAAATTGTTTTTATGTTATTATAATTACCACAAACATCATTATTGGGTATTGGAGATTAGACATGTGCACACTAAAATATTTTGTTTCAGAATTTCGTTTTCGTCCGAAAAATAAACTTATTTAGTTACTTCTGAATTTTTTTTTTATTTTGTTTTGTTATAAAATGCATTCATCTGAAAATCCGAATTAAGGTCGAATCTGTCATTGAAGGCTTATGGTGTCTGTCAAATGTTCTAAGAAGATTTGACGGAGCAGCTAAACTGTACGATGCCGCAATCATACATTTCCAGTCGAATGTTCCGCCTACAAGCTGTAGAAGAATTCTAATGTTGTATGACACTAGTAATAATTATATTTATAAATTATTATTACTAGTCAATTAACATTTGAATTCTTCTATGGCCTATGGGCAGAGTATTTGACTGAAAATGTATGATTGTGGCACCCTACAGTTTAGCTGCTTGTTAAATCTTCTTAGAACTTTCGACAGACACCATAAGCCTTCAATGACAGATGTCACGTTTGTTTTTCTCTGCTTCGTCGAATCTTTGTCGTTCCTGTCAAATGGTCTACCCCAACACTGTCTCTATAATTTCAAATCTTTTCTCTCTATGTCCAATCTTTCCTCTCTATGTAGAATAATCTTGGACTAATAGTGTAAGGCCTCGTACACACGATTAAATGTGTCTGTTCAAATCGGTCGGACCGACCGATTTGAACAGATCTGTCTGCTGGGATTTTGGTTTGCTCACGTGTACACACGAGCAAACCAAAATCCCTGCCAGCAGACAGCGCGCTGACGTGTCGGTGACGTTGACGCCGCCACGTCACTGCACCAGGAAGTAAAACACTTCCGCGCATGCGTCGAAACCATTCGGCGCGTGTGCGAGAAGACATGTCTGCTGGTTAGCGTACTAACCAGCAGACATGTCGGGCGGACAGGTTCCCAGCCGACAGATTTCAAAGCATGCTTTGAAATCTGTCGGGTGGCCAAATCCGTCGGCTCGCCCGTACACACGGGCGAATCTGTCTGCTGGGACGGTCGGGGCGACCGTTTCCAGCAGATAGATTTGATCGTGTGTGTACGCGGCCTTAAGGTTAGGCACATTCGACCACAGGTTCGATAGACATAGGGCCAGATTCAGGTAGGAGAGCGGATCTTTATTCTGGAGTAACGTTTGTCATTTACGTTACTCCGCCGAAACTTTAGGAGCAAGTACTGTATTCACAAAGCACTTGCTCCTAAAGTTGCGGCGGCGTAGCGTAAATGAGCCGGCGGAATTCAAATTGGGCGGGTAGGGGCGTGTATTATTTAAACTAGGCGCGATCCTGCGGCGAACGTACTGCGCATGCGTCGACTGTCAGTGCGCATGCTCCAAATTCTGTCAGTGAACGTCAATGACGTCAATTCCCATTCGCGCATATTTTACGCAAACGACTTTAAACTTTTTCAATTCGACGCGATCACGACGCCCATACTTAACATAGGATACTCCACCTAGGGGGCATGTTTTTCTTTACTCCGCGTATCGCTTACGGAAACGTCGGAAAGTCACTGCGTCGGGCCCGCGTACGACCGTGAATTGCCGTCTCTCGCTGATTTACATATTCTCGGCGTAAATCAGCGGGAACGCCCCGAGCGCCCATTTTAAAATTGCAGTTCCGATACGACGGCGAAATACAATTACGCCGCTCGTATATGAACTCAATCCTGGCGTATCTTGTTTTCTGCATACTCAAAACAGATAAGCCGGCTCAAAGTGTGAGTTATGCTGGCGAATCACTGATACTCCAGCGTAACTCTACCTGAATCTGGCCCATAGATTTCTATTGTCATCGTCATGTCGAATCTCTTATATCGTTCTATATCGAACTGTTGTAGCAATGAAAACGAAATTAAAGCATTTTTTTATGTCAGATGTTTCAGATTTCGGATTCTGCGCGTTCGTTTTCGTTTGTTAAAAGATAACGAAAATACCCGAAAATCGGACTAAAACGAATGCACATGTCTACTGGAGATAACATGGCACAAAATATTTTGTATGCATACTTGTACAAGTATATCTCTTTAGGAACTTTTAATGTGACTATGAAAGGCAATTACATAATAGAAGTATCTTACTTCCGTAGTCAAATTGCACCTAATAGAAAATAGTACAGTATCCATATAAGACCCCCTAGATACATTTTTGAAAACACCTTTACAACAAAAACATTTGCTCTTTTTTTTTTTTTTCATTTCATTTGGTATATGAATACATCAAAAATGAAGAATACAAAAACAGTTTTGGACACATTACTGGTAGTACAAGGATGGAAATAAAAAAGTGCATAATAAAACACAGAGCCTTTCTTGAAACTCAGTAACCTTTTCCTGGTGTCTCCGAAGAACTTAAGGCAGAGTTCCAGTTAGACCATAATGTTGACCATTCCCAGTGAGGTATCTGAACAAAGCCTGATGATATAGGCATTGTAACATCACACAAGGGTCTGTTTCTTTTATGGATAACATAATGGCTGTCAGATAAAGGCACTCTTGTGTACAGCTTTAGGCATCATACTTTTTGGCAGTATAAATTTGGGTCTTTAATACATTATGGTTGAGCCTTTAGTAGGTTCCTGAAAATACAATTTTAAAAAGAGAATAACAGGTTAGAAAAAAGGGCAATTTTGTACTGTTGGTGAATATTGTACAGCGGTAATTTTTCTACTCATCTTTTAAAAACAGTTCCTGTTTTTTCTACTAGGTACTGTAAGTTATACAAAATCTGTCCCTTGTTTCCCTAAAAAAAGTGAAACTTTCTTGACTAACTAGATCAGGGGTCTCAAATTGGCGGCCCTCCAGCTGTTGCAGAACTACATACTAATATGGACTTAGTAATGTGTTGGGAGTGAGAGGATTCCACATTGTTTGATGAAAATATAAATGGTCAACCTACAGAGGGCTGAAGTCAAAGACACCCCGAAAATCAAAGTGAAAACATTTTGCAGCAGGCTAGTCCATTTTGCCGAATTTCATTGCAGCAACCCAAAATGGTCCTCAGTAGATTGTATGGCCCCAAGTGCTGACAACATCAGGGCATGCTCCTAATGAGATGACGGATTGTGTCCTGGGCTATTTCCTACCAGATCTGAACCAGAGCATCACTGAGCTCCTGAACAGACTGAGGTGCAAACTGGCGACGTTGGTTGGATTAAAACATAACATCTCAGAGGTGTTCTAATGGATTTAGGTCAGGTGAGTGTGGGGGCTATTCAATGGTATCAATTTCTTCATCCTCCAGGAACTGGCTACATACTCTTGCCATATAAGGCCGGGCATTGTCATGCACCAGGAGGAACCCAGGACCCACTGCACCAGCATAGGGTCTGACAATGGGTCCGAGGATTTCATCCCGATATCTAATGGCAGTCAGAGTGCCATTGTGTAGCCTGTAGAGGTCTGTGCGTTCCTCCATGGATACTGTTATACCTGAAGGGTTCCACATGTACTGGCACTTTAAGGCTGGCTCCACCCAGCAGTGATGACAAGGGTCAAGGGGTACGGTGGCCATCTTAGAGTGTGCTCATGTAGGAAGCAGATAAGATGTACTGTCCTGAGATGCATGTTGCAGTGTACAGCCTGTACTGAATAAACATCCATTGCTCCAGACCAGAGTCTTGTGTCTCTCACAACACACAGGATATCACAGTGGCGACGAGAATGGAATTTACAAAGTGTCTATCAGTCTGAGAGATAGAGAGAGACAAGGACATTGTGGATTGTCACCTGGATAAAAGCAATCACATTAATTGGGACATTAAGTGAGTTTGATGGAGAACAGACATCCTGGAGTTCCTGGGTTGAGAGGCTGGAACAGTATTTTAATGCAAATGACATCACTGACAACAGGCAAGTGGCAGTTTTTCTTACATTGGTCGGGTCCAAAACGTATGACACTCTTAGAGATCTGCTTTCCCCTGTAAAACCTTCAGCTAAGACATTGGCAGAGCTGCTGACACTGCTAGAGGATCACTTCCAGCCCAAACCACTAGAAATAGCAGAAAGATTTCGCTTCTATCAGAGGCAGCAGCAGACAGGTGAAGAGATTAAAGCTTATGTGCTTGCCCTTCGCAGACTAGCCTCTACCTGTTCTTTTGGGGACTACCTACCTACTGCACTGAGAGATAAGTTTGTTATGGGACTGAATTGTGAGTCAATACAAAAGAGACTGTTAACAGAGAAAGACCTTACCCTTACAAAGGCAATTGAGATAGCTTCAGTGATGGAAATGGCTGTGAAAGATACAGAGCAATTGAACCCCCAGAGCAGAAGGGAAGAGGTGAAGCAGGAAGTTT
The DNA here is from genome assembly GCA_029574335.1 of Rana kukunoris. NCBI lineage: Eukaryota > Metazoa > Chordata > Amphibia > Anura > Ranidae > Rana > Rana kukunoris. The sequence continues at coordinate 140,472,579 of CM056053.1, read as the reverse complement.
TCAGAACAGCAGTCAAGCCAACTGCCGCAAACTGGAAATACCGACCCCCACCAACCCGGGAGTCAGCTTGTTACCGTTGTGGGAATACAGACCATGACCACAAAGTCTGCCGGTTTAAGGATCAGACCTGTCATAATTGCGGTAGGACCGGCCATCTGAAACGAGTTTGCCGTAGCAAGAAGGTGCGAGATAAACAACCTCTGAACCCCAAGACAAAGACATATATGGTGGGAAGATATACATCATCATCTGAGTCAGAGGATGAAGAAGTGCTCCACAGATTAGACATACATCATATGCATGCAGCACCCTCCGCAATGACTGTAGATGTAACCATTGAGGGAAATAAACTCAAGATGGATGTAGACACAGGAGCAGCAGTTTCAGTTATCACCCAGAAACAATGGAGACAACTTCAGACCCGAAGAACTGTCCGCCCAACACCAATCAAACTGCAGACATACTCAAAGCAGATACTCCACCCACTGGGTTACGCAAAAGTAAAGGTATTGTACAAGGGTCAGACAAAGAGACTACCATTATATATCCTGAAAAATGGGGGACCCCCTCTCTTTGGGAGAGACTGGATTGCTCACTTTGGTATGCCAGACATCGCCATAAGTCCCTGTAACACCGTCACCATGCCATTAGGAGATGATGAGGGATGGGTGGTGTCCCTGAAGCAGCGGTTCCCAAAGGTTTTTGATGACCAGTTGGGAAAAATAAAACATGACTGTGTGAGACTCAAGCTGAAACCCAACGCTCAGCCTAAGTTCTTCAAAGCTCGGACAGTACCTTTCGCACTCCGAGCAGGTGTGGAAGCAGAACCAAGTTGGCTGGAGGAACAAGGTGTCATCTCAAAGGTAGAGCACAGCGAGTGGGCATCACCAGTTGTACCGGTAAAGAAAGCGAATGGGGACTTGCGCATTTGTGGCGATTTCCGCATGGCACTGAACTCTCAACTGGAAATAGACCAGTATCCCCTACCCAGAGTAGATGACATTTTTGCCTCTCTTGCAGGGGGTCAAAAGTTCACCAAGCTTGATCTCAAACAAGCATATTTACAGTTTGAGGTCCATCCTTCTTCCCGCAAATTTCTGACCATCAACACCCACAAGGGACTATATGAATACAATCGGATGGTGTTTGGGGTAGCCTCTGCCCCAGCCATTTGGCAACGAAAAATGGACGAGATTTTGGCGGACATTCCTTTTACGCAGTGCCTGCTAGATGACATGCTCATCACGGGACGGACTGACCAGGAACACAAGCAGAATGTGGAGCTTGTGTTGGCGAGACTCCAAGAACAGGGTCTGAAAGTGAACTTAGCAAAATGCCAATTCATGGTGCCTAAATTGGAGTTTTGTGGCCACCTTGTGGATGCAGAAGGTATTCACACCACGGAAGCCAAAGTTGATGCTTTAGTCAACGCTCCAGCCCCAACCAACGTCCAGCAGCTGCGATCATACCTGGGCTTGCTGAACTATTACCACAAATTCCTGCCAGATCTGGCACACACCTTGTTTCCATTGAACAAGCTTTTGGAGAAACACTCCAGATGGGACTGGTCGGCTGCATGCCAGCGTGCTTTTGAAGTTTCTAAGCGGAAGCTGTTGGCGTCACGCATGCTCGTGCACTATGACCTCCAGAAGCCTCTCACCTTGGCTTGTGATGCCTCACCCTATGGTCTGGGGGCGGTACTATCCCACATCTTACCAGATGGGTCAGAAAAACCAGTGGCATTTGCCTCCAGGTCTTTGACAAAAGCAGAAAGCAATTACTCACACATTGACAAAGAGGCTCTTGCGCTGATATGGGCAATTAGGAAGTTTCATCTTTACCTGTATGGTAGGGAATTCACCATACTGACGGACCATAAACCACTCCTTCAGATCTTTAGCCCTGACAAAGGCATCTCCCAGACTACTGCGGCCCGCCTCCAACGCTATGCCCTATTCTTGGGGGCATACAGCTACAAAATTCAGTATCGTGGTCATGATGCCAATGCTAATGCGGACGCAATGTCCCGACTGACAGGGAGGTCCATGGACTCTTCTCCACCGGTCAAGAGTTGTCGTTACACCAGCCTGTCCTTCTTGTCTTCTGGAGAGATAGCAGCCCATACAACCAAGGATACCTTTCTGAAAACAATACTCTCCTGGGTACGGTCCGGTTGGCCTGCAACTGTCACACAGGAGTATGAACCTTATTTCCGTAGGCGTATGGAATTAACTGTGGCTGGCAACTGTGTTTTATGGGGAGACAGAGTGATCATTCCACAGACCCTCCGGAGACACATTCTGGACTTGCTACATACTGGCCATCCCGGGGGCACTCGTATGAAACAAAAGGCCAGAGGCTATGTGTGGTGGCCAAACCTAGACTCAGATATTGCAACATATGTGAATGCTTGTGCTGGATGTGCACAAACGGCAAGAGACCCTCCTCGAGGGTGTGTCCAGCCCTGGACTTGGCCCACGGTTCCTTGGTTTCGCCTACACTTGGACTTTGCAGGCCCGATCAGAGGACACACCTTCTTGATCATAGTGGACACCCATTCAAAGTGGCCTGAGGCCATTCCTGTTACTCAGCCAACGACTAAGGCAACGGTTTCCATACTGTTACATCTCGCTGCTACGTTTGGATACCCCAGAGAAATCGTCACGGACAACGGTGCACAATTCACCAGTCAGGAGTTTCAGCTTTTCCTGACTGCCCACAACATCAAGCACAAGTTGACCGCACCTTACCACCCAGCTACAAATGGTCAAGCAGAGAGGTTTGTGCAGACTTTCAAACGCTATTTCAAAGCTACAGTGGCTGCAAGTAAACAACAGTCTCTGTCACCCCAGCAGCTGGACTCCTTCCTTTCTGCTTACAGAAACACACCACATGCAACCACTGGTAAAACTCCAGCAGAACTCCTTCTGGGTCGGCAGCCATGGACTGTTTTGGATATGCTCCGCCCTCAAACAGTCCAGGAACATGTATTGCAGTCCCAAGACAAGATGGTCAAACACCATGAGTTTCCCGGATTCACAGCCCAACAAAAGGTATGGGCCTGATCTTATGGGTCTTCCAACACCCGTTGGCTTCCTGCTGTCATTGCAGAGACTTTGGGACCCAAGATGTACAAGGTCCGCCTGGAAGATGGTTCCATTTGCAGACATCATGCGGACCAACTGCGTCCTCGTTCTCAACTGCCCGAATCCCTCATGCCGGCTGAACCACCAGTGTCTCAAGGTTCTGCTCCCAGCGGATCAGGATGCACAGAGACTGATGATTGTGGGGACTCTGAACTTTTGAACTCGGCTCCAGCAGAGCCCTCCAGCTCTGGTCCGGAGGTCTGTTTACTCTCTGAGTTGGGGGATCCCTTCTTGGCCCCGCCGGTACCCATTCCGGCCAGCCCTGTTTCCTCCAGTCCCGAATCGCTGGATGCCCGGCCTCAACGACACTGTCGCCCTCCTGACCGGTTGCAGTTGCAAGAGCGGTTACGAGACATTCGACGGGGCCGACGAAAGTGATTCAATGACATATTAACCACAACTGTCCCTGGAAGCTTGAAGTCCTGTAATTCTCCTCTGTTTGGAGGACTGTTATTGGACATTTATCAGTTAATGTTTTGTTTCTGTTATGGTTTTATTGTGTTTTTTTTTTTTTTTGAGGGATGGATGGAAGGTGTTATACCTGAAGGGTTCCACATGTACTGGCACTTTAAGGCTGGCTCCACCCAGCAGTGATGACAAGGGTCAAGGGGTACGGTGGCCATCTTAGAGTGTGCTCATGTAGGAAGCAGATAAGATGTACTGTCCTGAGATGCATGTTGCAGTGTACAGCCTGTACTGAATAAACATCCATTGCTCCAGACCAGAGTCTTGTGTCTCTCACAACACACAGGATATCACAGATACGCCTCCCCAGACCATCACTGACCCACCACCAAACCGGTCAAGCTGAAGGATGTTACAGACAGCATAACCTTCTCCATGGATTCTCCAGACCCTTATGCGTTTGTCACATGTGCTCAGGGTGAATGATGAATTATGGCTCTCCGTTTTTTGCTCGCTGTGATTGGCCAAGCATGCGGATCATAGTGCATGCCTGGCCAATCATCAACGCGCAATGCAGCAGTAAATTATGGGCCATGGCGCGTCAATCGAATTTGGTGCGAACGAACCGTTTTGTTCGTTTTTCATCGAACATACGATGTTCGAGTCGAACATACATTCGACCCGAACACAAAGCTCATCCCTAATACACACAAATGTTTTGCCTTTGTTTTCTATTTTAAACTGAATGGGTTGTTTTACAAGGTCAGGGTTTACATGGACAATAAAAGAGATAGAGAAGTCAACACATGTGCATGCAGTAGAGCTCAGTAGTCTGAACTCCACTACAAAAAAGGATTACAGGAGATTGATATCATTTTAATTGAAAAATACAATTAACATTTTAATTATTTTAGATAACTGCAACAATTAGTGTTTTCTGACATCTGGTGACTTGTCTCTGCACTGTACAAACAGAAAACCTAATAAGCATGTTTGCTCACCATGACTTCTTTAGCCGTACTCTTCCATTCTCTAGATCTTTGAGTTAAAGATCCCTGTAGCATAAAATTTCTGTTAAATGCCTTTAGGGCGTTCACTGCTGGATGTTCTGGAAGTTCTTCATCTTTACATATAAAAAGAGAAAGAAATAACATTAAAGTGATATTACACACCATTTTTTAAGCATTTTCAGCAGTTGATTTAATAATTTACTGAGTATGCAGCATCATTATATCTGCTCAAAACTGGTGCCATGATCCCTGCCCCAGCTTTCCTGTTTCAGGGTGGCTCCTTTCTCTTGCAACATCCTATGCAGAGATTAGAGCCGTGTCTCTCTACACTGTGTGCATCAATTAAAACTCACAGCCCTGTAGCCTGAGATGGCAAGCACTCATCTGCTTATCTCTCTTCATCAAGCCAACACTTGATGTAGACTGCACTGTCCACTGTTAAATATAAATTCCAAACATGGTAATTTTTGTTCTTGCAGGAAGTGAAAGGGAATCTTCAGAACAGAGGCACAGATGACAATAAAAGCTTCTCATTTCCTGGGGTAAAACTTCACAGCCCAACACACAGGGGTGCTTAAGGCTCCATTCAGACCTAGGCGTTTTGTCGCCCTACGCCCGACGCTGCAGCAGCCTGTGATACGCTGGAGGGGCGAATTTACATTGTCGGCTATGGAGATGGTTCACATCTCTACGCCGAATGCCGAAACGCTGTACGCCTGAAGCCTGAAACAAGTCCCGGACCCTTTTTTTCAGGCGTATTCGGCGTTCGGCCATAGTGGCCAACAGTGTAAAATTCGGCCCTCCAGCAAAAAAACAATAGGCGTTTTGTCGCCGCAAATTGCGGGGACAAAACGCCTATTGCATGTCGCCCGAATACGCCGCTGCCGCCGACGCCTAGGTCTGAATGGAGCCTAAATCTACAAGGTCCATCTGGTATAGGTGATAAAAAGAATACATCGGGGTTGGTTTATTAAAGGCAACTAGACTGTGCATTTTGCAAGTGCAATTGCACTAATTTTGCCCAGAGTTTGATGTGGTGAGGCTTCACTTTGTAAACAAAAACAAAAAAAAAGCATTTTTGCTTGCACATGATTGGTTGATGGAAATGGGCAGAGCTCCCCCACATTTACTAAGCTCTGGAGAAATTTTGTGTAATTGCACTTGCAAGGTCCATCATCTATTCACCTTTAGGCCTAATGTACATGGGACGTCTTAGAACCTTTCCTGAACAATTTAACTTGACAGATCGTATTTAAAAAGGTCAATTTTGCTATGTTTACATGCCACGTTTAGCCACATTTGCATTGAAAAGAGCATTTATTTTTTTCAAATTGTCAAAAATGAAAACGACTGTAAACAAAACGCAGCTAAACGCGAGTTACCGCGTTTACAAGTTTCAAATGCCTCTGAACATCCGTTGTGAAAGCATTTTCTTTGCTTTCCCAAAAATGCTTCTAAACTCAACTGTCTATAAACGACCCTGGGCCAGATTCAGGTAGATGGGAGCATCTTTGCTCTGGAGTAACGCTTCTCATTTACGTTACGCTGCCGAAATTTTAGGAGCAAGTGCTGTTATTCATGAAGCACTTGCTCCTAAAGTTGCGGCAGCGCATCGCAAATGAGCCGGCAGAATTCAAATTGGGCGGGTAGGGGGCGTGTATTATTTAAACTAAGCGCGATCCCGCGGCGAACGTACTGCGCATGCGTCGAGTGTCAATGCATCCCAGTGCGCATGCTCCAAATTCTGTCAGTGAACGTCAATGACGTCACATCCCCATTCATGAAAGTTTTACGCAAGCGACGCGATTTTTTTTTTTCCGACGCGATGACGACGCCTATACTTAACATAGGATACTCCACTAGGGGGCTGCTTTATCTTTACGCCGCGTATCGCTTACGGAAACGTCGGAAAGTCACTGCGTCGCGCCCGAATACGATCGTGAATTGCCGATTCCCGCTGATTAACATATTTTTTCAGCGTAAATCAGCAGGAACGCCCCCGGCGCCATTTTTAAATTAAAGTTGCGATGCGATGGCGAAATTCAATTGCGCTGATCGCATCGGAACACCAACCCGGTGTTTCTTGTTTTCTGGTTATCACAGATACTCCAGCCTAACTCTACCTGAATCTGGCCCCCTGTGTATATGTACTGATAAGATAACATAGAGGAGAGTTTAGGGGTAGCTGAAAAAATGCCTGACTGCTCCTAAACGTCCGTTTACCAACAGCAGTGTACATGAAGCATTTGTAAATCAACCCCCACTGTTGTCAAGAGCTACATGTACTGTTTTGTATATGTATTGAAAACGTCAATACATTTTTTTATGAATGAAAATGAAAAAAATAACTCTGCTTTTGTGTTAAAGAGGTATTAACCCCAAAAAAACAAAAATGAAATATATTGCAGCTTACCAACCATTAGATGGGGTGGCTGCATTCGTTTATGTTGCCTCCTGCGTTATGTTGCCTACACTCTGGATGAAGGAAGATGCACTAGCAAATTTAGGTACCTAAACAAATTGAAGCCAAACTCTGGAAACGCTTTAAGCAGTTACAATAAATGATTTAGGGCTTTCAATAAGGTTCTACTAAGATACATTATTGTCACATTGTGCATTACATTACCATGGAGAGGAGTTGCTGGTAGTTTTCGCCGTTGCTGCCTTGAAGTGTCTATTGTTTGAATCTGCTGAAGCAAATAAGAAATAATAATAAGATATAAATAAGATTAAAAATTCTTTCACTGCTCAAAACAGAATCGTATACATATTTAGAAAATTATCCTAATACCTAAACCGCATAATTGGTTTCAGAAACATGCTTGTAATCCAAAGCACTTTTATATCAAAGCATTTTTTTTTTTACAGGGTATAAAAGAGAAGAGAGGCACCTCTAAGTGTAGCAATAATTTTCTACTCTCAAACCAAGGTTTTACAAATGACAATGGGTGGAAACTTTGAAAGAAGGGAATATTTTGCACAGAAAACAACACACTATTCCTGATATACTGTATCTCATGAAGCACCAGAGGTACTGAATATCTCGCTGCCTATCAATATGAGGCCACAGTACTGAAAAATGGCACCCTTCAAAGAAAATCTGTATTTGCAAAATAGCTAGGCTGGCATTGCTGAACTCATTGTTGAAAATACCTGGCTGTCATGTTCATCCCAATACTTTTAGTTACTAATCTGTAATAAGCATGCACACGAATAGGGCTAACTTTACTCTACATTCATTAATTGCATGCTTGCTCTGGATCTGGAAAGTACTGCGACCAGAGCCAGCCAAGCAACTGTTTTTTATTTTTATTTAAATAGATCAGGAGTTGCAGCCTTTGTATCATTCCTAGCACAGATTTCATTAAAAGCACTCTCAACTCAGTTGGGTGTTTGACCTGGTACCAATACAGATGAGATTTTCACACTTGCAGCTATCCTGCAATTGGGATACCAGACAGTAGTAATTAATAAATGGTTGGTTAACAGATAAAATGCTGGGATTTGGTGGAAATTAAAACTGAAGGAGCAGATCTTTACTCTTTTACTATGGGTTACTGTATAAGCAGCTATGTTTAGGTGATTGGACACTGGCAATAGGTCTGCAGACAAGGCCTGTTATCTACCGCTTTACAGCTTATGTAGGAGGACCAGAATTCTGCTCATGAAGTAAGACAAGGCAGCAGAAAATTTCTCCCTAGATATGTAGGAGGAAGGAAGAGCTGTGGAAAGACCCATAATGCACAGAGAAAGGCAGGGAATTAGGCCTGGGGCAACTATCTAAACTCCAAGGGGTAGATTCATGTAGATCAGCGGATCTTTTGATCCGCGTGATCTATCTTTTTTACAATCCGCCTGCGCCAGTTTTTGAGGCAAGTGCTGTATTCAGAAAGCACTTGCCTCGTAATTAGCCCTGGCGGATCGTAAATCCCCCGGCGGAATGCAAATTCCGCGGCTAGGGGGAGTTTACTATTTAAATCACGCGCGTCCCCGCGCCGATCGTACTGCGCATGCGCCGCCGGCAAAATTTCCCAGCGTGCATTGCTTTAAATGACGTCGCAAGGACGTCATTGTTTTCGATGTTAACGCAATTAACGTATGGCCGTATTCCCGGACGACTTACGTAAACGACGTAAAAAATTCAAAACTCGACGCAGGAACGACGGCCATACTTAACATAGGATCCGCCGCACTTACCCCGCATATAGCAGGGGTAACGATCCGCCGGAAAGAGACTAACGCAAACAACGTAAAAAAAAAGTGACGGCCGGGCGTTCGGTTCTGAATCGGCGGTTCTCCTCATTTGCATATTCGTCGCGTAGAAAAAAAGAAGCGCCACCTAGCGGACGGCGGGAGAATGCAGCCTAAGAACCGACAGTGTAACTCACTTACACCAGTCGGCTCTAAGGGAGATCTATGCGGAACCTGATTCGAGGAATCAGCCGCATAGATCCGAGCGTCGGATCTCACAGATCCGACGGTGTATCAGTAGATACACCATCGGATCTCTACATGAATCTACCCCCAAGTGTTATAACCCTGTGGAGATAAGATAACATAACACCCCCCCTCACCATTCTCAGAGCCATGTGCTGAGTCTGAGCTAGCCTGTGCCAGGCACTGTAGGCTGCTGCACACAGGTAGTCTGCGTTGTACCGTGGAAGCACCCTTGGATTGCTGCTATTTGTCGGGAAAAGAAACATCACTAGAGCTGGCATGAAAAAATGGTGCAAAAATTATCAGTAAAGGGGCATCCCATGCCAGATTTAAAGGGCACAAGTCCTGCACTTACTTCAGCATATATATTTACAATCTGCACAGAATACAAGGGATGAGACCACATCCTAGTTTCCCTCACCACAGTGGGAATACCCCCAAGAGGGTTAACAGGGACAGGGCTCTGCCATAGAAGACCACGGCCCTGGTCCTGTGTAGCACCCTGCAGCTAACTCAACATGATGCATCAAAAGCCAAGATGAGCACCCACATATGTTCCAAATCCCGAAACATTAGCCTGCATCTTCATCCAAGCGGGATCTAGGTATGGGTAATCATAGGTCAGATAATAAGTCAACCAATCTGAAAGCTGCAGAAGAAGCCACAGTTGCTATGGTGCAGCCAGGAATCCTAATAAAAGAATAATCTTGAAGAAAAAACTCCATAAGAAAATTAGTAAGCTTTATAAGTAGAAAGAAGAAGTCCATCACCCAAGGACACGAGCAAAAAACTGAGCCAATCTGGGAGTGGGAATATTGTCCAACCACAACAAGTTAGCTGTGTATATCCCATGGTGTATATCCCATGGTTATTAAAATACACACAGACACAATCAGGTTTGTGTTATTGAACGGAATAATTTGAGAGGTTTTCCTCTCCAATTGTGTCAGGCCGTGTACACACGACCGAGGTTCTCGCTGGAAACCAGCGAGAACCTCGCTGGAAGCTGCATTCCAGCGAGGACCTCGGCCGTGTGTACACTCTCGGCGAGCTTCCCGTCGGGAAGCCCGTCGAGCAGAAATAGAGAGCACGCTCTCTATTTGCTCGACGGCCCGCCTGGAAGAATGGCTGGTTGCCATTCCCGACGGGCGGGTCGCCGATTTCGACGGCCGGCAGGGAACCTCGACGGGCGGAACGATGTGTTCTGCCCGTCGAGGTTCTCTGCCGTGTGTACGCGGCCTCACACACACTTGCTATTTAGTCTAATGCCTTGTAGTGACCAAGAACACTTGATGATGCAGCAATACGAAACGTATGTTGAGGCGCTTCTTGGTCACATTACATCCGGGTCTTTGGTTGATCATGCTGGATGGTGGAACGCATGCTGACTAGTCAGCGTGAGCTGGGAGGCATCATTGCTCCAGTCAACACGGCACCAATGTATGTAAGCAGGCATTTTGCTTTGTATTTTACTAATGTTTCAATAAACGTGATTACACTATTTGGGTCCCCTTTCAACTTTCATATACCTTACTCATGGGCTTGTGGATAAGGGACTCATATCAAGAACAAGTCTCCAGTATTAAGCAAGTTTAAACTTTGCCAAAAGCGCTGTATGATCTTCTTAACTAAAGAGGTCACATCCATCGGGTAAGCTGAATCAACCTATGGAGCACTTTGGGTGTCTGATTCACAGTTGGTGACGGATTACTTACCTTTGATGTTACATTGAAGATAACAAGCACTGAAGAAGTTTATTTAAAATGACTTTAATTGATTCACAGTTGTTTATATTTATTTTGGGTAATTGTAAAGTGTAAGTTACATTGATCAATGTGAGGTCATTTATTAAAGGGGTGTTCCAGCCTAGTTATATGTTTATTAAAAGTCAGAAGCTATAAAAAGTGTAGCTGCTGGCTTTTAATAAACAGACACTTACCTGCTCCAGCGTTCCAGCGACGTGCCGACCGGGGCTCCGCTCCACTTCCCGCCTCCCTGGCCGGCGTCCTCATCGCAACTGTGGGCACCTGGCCGTGACAGCCTTCGGCTTCATGGCCGGGCACCCACTGCGCATGCGTGAGAGGCGCGGCCCACCGCTGATTGGACAGGCGATTGCATGGGACCTGTCAGTGTCCCATGTGATCGCCTACAGGGAGAGTGTTTAGAACATTGTGGGCTTTAAGAGCATAGCAAGAAAAGCCAAGTTTTCAAAGCAGCAAATCTAATGAAGGATGCTACACAGGCAAGTGTGACATATTTATTACACTTTTATCACACACTTTTACACATTCATAAAGTCAAACTACAGGAATTCAGGCACTTTTTAATGTGCAGGCATACTAGGGGTTAAGTAGGACAAAGTGCATGCCACCTCCTGGACCTACCTCTTTTATTTACCTGACAGTTTTTATGGTATCTCTGAGGCTGCGTACACACGAGGAGACATGTCCGATGAAAATGGTCCGCGGACCGTTTTCATCGGACATGTCTCTGGGGATCTTTTGGTCTGATGGTGTGTACACACGATCAAACCAAAATCCCCGCAGACAGACAGCGCAGTGACGTGGCGGTGACGTTCACGCTGCGTCGTCCGCAAACCAGGAAGTGAAATGCTTCCACGCATGCGTCGAATCGTTTCGCCGCATGCGGGGGATTTCGGTCCGCTGGTTAGGCATACTAACCAGTGGCCTGAGAGTACACACTCCAGGGGCTCTGGGAGGAGATACACTGTCTTCTTTACACAGCAGCTCTGCCTGTCCCTACCATCTGCTGCCCATTCACAGAAGGCTTTGTATTTTGTGAATGAATTCACATAGCACAAAGCACTCAGCGACTCTGCAGCTCAAGGAGATGGGACCAGATGGTCCAGCATCGGGGCTGGAGCTCCATAAAACTGGCAGTTGTAAATAAAAAAAGATTATTCTGGGAGGTGACAGGCACCTTGTTCAACTTAATTCAGAGTACGCCAGCACATACTGTAGTACAAAGACGCTGAAATCCCAGAGTTCAGTTTTAAACTTGAGTCACCTTATAATGTTCTTCACTTAATTTCATTAATCCTGTGTGTACTAATCACAGGTGGTTTATCCCAAAGGGTAGCACAGCTGCATCATTCTTCCCACCCAGCCACATTTCTTACCCATCCAGAGGCAATGTTTTAGGGGTTTATCTATGGTTCTTGTTAGTACTGCGGACATATCAGATTATCATATGATGTGCCTGTCACATTACAATATAGTGAAACAAGTAACATACATCTATGGAACACATTACACACTTCAAGGAATACCACTTATACCTGATTAGTATTCATTGATTCGGTTCTTGTCCTTGTCAGCCGCACACATGGAGCAACATTTAATCCAGCTACACTGAGAGCTGATATTCTACTTTCAATATCTGAAATCTAAACAAATATTACAGATTAATGTATGAGAACTACAAGACCCATGCAAAATACTATAGCGGTATTAGCCTCAGTTCCCATCTGTGCGTTGCAGTACGGTAACGTTATCACAAAACCTGTATCCAAGTGTGGTGCACTGCAATACTGTTTATACTGAATGGCACTCCAACAAACCTAGCCATCCCAATATAATTCACAAGCATTTTAGCAGATCACAATGCACAAATGTAAACCATCTCTGTGTTGTGATGCCCTGCTTTTGGGAAATGGTGCAGGTCATTAAAACCTGTATTGCTGTGCACTTACAGCCCATGCAAAATAGAAAAAAAGCATCCAAGAGGTGCTGGGACTTGGATGTGAGTTTGAACAAAGTAGGATAAAGGGTCTAGATTAATTTAATAGTTTATACTACAAAACAGTCAATGTGTTTTGGAGTGGTCAGAAAAAATCTCCCCTTTTACCAGAGCTTCAGTTAATAAAAATGAATGGGATCAAAATATGGCTTTCCTTGTGTGAATCTGTGTAGGGTATCTGGTTGCTGGATCAGGAGAGTTAAAGGGGTTGTAAAGGTTTGTTTTTTATTTTCTAAATAGGTTCCTTTAAGCTAGTGCATTGTTGGTTCACTTACCTTTTCCTTCTAAATGTTTTTTTTCTTTGTTTTCTTTGTCTGAATTCCTCACTTCCTGTTCTTCCTCAGTAAGCTGTTCTGGCTGACTATCCACCGCTCAGATGATGGTGGAAAGCTTACTGAGGAGAAACAGGAAGTGAAAAATTCAGACAAAGAAAAAAAAACATTTAGAAGGGAAATCGAAGGAAAGGGTAAGTGAACCAACAGTGCACTAGCTTAAAGGAAGATATTTAGAAAATAAAAAACAAACCTTTACAACCCCTTTAATGGCCAGCAGTATCTGCATGAGCAATCAACATACTCTTGATTGCTTACACAGATACTGTTGCTCAGTAAAGTTGGCCATACATAGATTGAAATTTGGCCCGTTCATCAGGGACTGGCTGAATTTTGATCCATGTAGGGGTAATGTGGTTGTACAAAAGTCAATCTACTGATCGACTTCTGTACAACCGTCCTGTTGGATGTTCTCGACCAGCACTGTAGGCTGTCAAGATACAATAGCTCAGAGGAAAGGATTCCCCCCATCCCCCTCATATGTGTAAATGGGGAATTGGGTCAGTTTTTTTTTTGGGCCAGATTTTTAAAAGAGATACGACAGTGTATCTCCAGATACAACGTCGTATCTCTGTATCTGGCCCTGGGTATCTATGCGACTGATTCTTAGAGTAAGTCACTTACACCGTCGGATCTAAGTTGTAATTTTACGCTGGCCGCTAGGTGGCGTTCCCGTCGATTTCAGCGTTGAATATGCAAATGAGCATGATACACCGATTCCTGAACGAAGTTGTGCGCCGTTGACGTAGTTTGCGTACACGTAAGGTTACTCGTGCTATATGTGGGGTAAGCTTGCGTAGGTCCGGCGTAAGCCATGTTAAGTATGAACGTCGGGACAGCGTCGTGTTTTTCCGTCGTTTGCGTAACTCGGAGCCCATTCAAAGTGACATTCTGAAAGGGCTTTAAGAGTTTTATATTAAGCTCTACAGTATTGTTACAAGCAAGTTTTACCTAACCTGTACAGCAAATCCTTTAACCTCCTTTCTTACCTTAAGGCCTCATGCACACTGGACGCTAAAATAACTTTATAAAAATGCCAGTAGCTTTGCAGTGAGTTTTTCAACTTTTTTCAACTTTTTTGCAATAGCGTTTTTTAGTGTTTTTTCCCAATGGATCAAAAATTTTAAAAAAACGCTGGTGAGCAAAGTTTTTGAGCATTGATCGATGTTTATCAGCGTTTATCAGCGTTAGAGTGTTTTTACAGACGAAAAACGTCTCTCAGAACCCACTATTTTTTTTTACTGCTAAAAAAAATGCTGATAACAGCCTATGTGTGCATGGACACATAAGATAACATGATGGAGAGTTTAATGACTGTAGAAAAAACGTCTACTGGCAAAAACAGCTGCTGTAAAAACGTCAAAAAACGTCCAGTGTGCATGAGGCCTTAGGCGGACCGACGGACCGTTTCAGCAGACATCTCCGATCATGTGTACGGGCTAGCAGACATGTTTTCCCAGCGGACAAATTTCAAAGAATGCTTTGAAATTTGTCTGCCGGAGACATGTCCGTCGGATATGTCCGCTGGTTAGTACACTAACCAGCGGACAGAAATCTCTGCGCATGCGTCGAATGGATTTGACGCATGCGTGGAAGTATTTTACTTCCTGGAGTGGTGACGTGGCGGCGTCAACGTCACCGCCACGTCACCGCGTCCTCAGCCCGAGGGGATTTTCATCCGATGGTGTGTACACTCCATCGGACCAAAATCCGATGAGACATGTCCGCTGCAAACGGTCCGTCGGACATGTTTGAGCGGACATGTCTCATCGTGTGTACACAGCCTAACACTTAAATACCCTAACATGTGATCAATACTATTTTTTTGGTGTTAAAACTGCAAAGCAAACAAAGAAATAAAATTGTGGTTTTGATCGACCACAAAGAGAGGGAATTGCAGTTACTCCTAACGCAGTGAGAAAAATCGAATCACTTTCAAAAAGATTGTGTTGTAATTTCCCCATTTTGATTCCTTTTCAGTTCAATTTTATATAAGAATTTATAAAACAGACCTGTCAATCGCAAATGTAATAAAGCTGTGCATGCACCAATATTCCTAATCCTGGATGGATTCCATGGATACTAATATAAATAATATAATATAACAAGGGCATGTAGCCTCAGTTGCCCTGGGTTTTTTGTTTTTCCCTCCATTGGGTCTAGCAGCGGATATTATGGGAAGTTGAACTTGGTGGACTGTGGTCTTTTTTCAATCTTATTGACTCTGCCTACAAAGTGTTGTTTGCCATAGTACTAGTTTATGTTCTAATGAATGCTATTTTATGCTGTATCCGTATGCAAAATAAATCACCTGACGTTCAGCATGATGAACCTGGGCAGCTGCTGTTGCCACTTGATCCTCCAGATCGGCAAGTTCAATTTCTGTAGTCACACTGTTGATTTTGCGCGCAGAGTCCTCAATCTCATCCAGCTGTCCTTCCAATCCATAGACAGTGCCAGCTGTTAGATACACCTGCAATCAATAAATCAAACAGAGTTTGGTTGACCATTTTGTGCTTGGGGACTAACCTACTGTCTGTTTTTGTTTAAGGTATTGCAAAGTACTTATTTAACTATAATAAAGATAGCAACATTTGCATTTAGGTGAAATCCTTTCCCTTGTCTAAAATGACATCCTTCAAATGTACAATATATATATTTACCTCTCTTGGGAACCTCACAGTAACCATAGATATTTTTTCCCAAGAGAGATCCAGTTTAGTGCAGCAGACTATAGAAAGCTGCAGTCTTCTACTATAGCCAAAGTATCAATTATGTATCAGGAATGAGCGGCAGAAAGTACTTCCCACATATTATAAAAGTACATATTGTAGGATACTGTATATTATATTATAGTACTTCCAATATATTATCATTTTTCCAGATATACCATTTATCTGGAAATATTATCATGTCAGTTTTGATGTTTTATTATATTTAACATATTTACATAATTTAAAATCTATTGTGTTATCCAAAGAGTTAATTCATGAATTGAAAATTGTATTTTTATGACACGCCACCTTGTATGGTATATGTGTACTCTTGATTGTGTAGCTTTATTTAGAAGGTAATGTTTTTTATGCTTGCTTAGTCATTCTTACACATCTTTTTTTTTTTTTAACTGCAAACACTATAGACAAAGGCATCCAGAAACCTTGCATTAAGATAAAAAGCTTCTGACTTTAGAACCACTTTAACCACTTGCATACTGGGCACTTACACCCCCCTCCTGCCCAGGTAAAATTTCAGCTTCCGGCACTGCGTCGCTTTAACTGACAATTGCGCGGTCGTGCGACGTGGCTCCCAAACAAAATTTACGTCCTTTTTTCCCCACAAGTAGAGCTTTCTTTTGGTGGTATTTGATCGCCTGTGCGATTTTTATTTTTTGCGCTATAAACAAAAAAGAGCGACAATTTTGAAGAAAAATACAATATTTTTTACTTGTTGCTATAATAAATATCCCAAATTAAAAAAAAAAACACATTTTTTTTTCTCAGTTTAGGGTGATACGTATTCTTCTACATATTTTTATTATTATTTTTTATTATTTTTTTTTTACTAGAAATGGCGGCGATCTGCGATTTTTATTGGTACTGCGACGTTATGGCGGACACATCGGACACTTTTGACACATTTTTGGCGCCATTCACATTTATACTGCGATCAGTGCTATAAATATGCACTAATTACAGTATAAATGTGACTGGCATTGAAGGGGTTAACACTAGGGGGTGAGGAAGGGGTTAAATGTGTATGCTAGGTGTGTTCTAACTGTGGGGGGAGGGGGGGGGTGACTGGGGGGGTGACCGATCTGTGTCCCTATGTAGGAAGGAACACAGATCGGGCTCCTCCCCTCCAGAGACAGGACATTGTCTCTGTGTGAGCCGGCAATGAGAGATGATCTATGAGAGATCATCTCTCATTCGCCCACAGATCGCATCGCAAATGGCCGCTCTGATTGGCCGTTTGCCAAGATCTGTGATTGGCCGTGTCCAAGGGACACGGACAACACAGGGCTTCCCCGCAGCGCGCACTACAGCGCGCGCTGGGAACGCCAGAATGACATGCCGTCAAATGACGGCATGTTGGCTATTCAGGCCTGCGCTGTTGCCGTCATCCGACGGTAGCGCGGGCCTGAAGTGGTTAAGAATACATAATTGAAGATTTTTTTTCTTCTAAACCAGAGTTTAGTGTTGTATTAAGTATATTTAATTCTGCATACAGTATTGTTTTTCATTTTTAGTTTTTTTTTGCAAACGCATCCCCTATCAAACATGTTCGATCAACAACAATCTCTCTGCATGTAAAATTACTTAATTTCCTTCCTTTAAACAATCAGGGCTCAGTCACAGCTCTCATTTTTCTGCACTATAATTTAAAAAAAAGATATCATATTTGAAAAATAAGTGCTTTAGGCTGGATTTACACTATGTGCGGAACGGCTCGCAGTAGGGGACAGGTGCATCCCCGTTTACAGTTTCAGGTCCAAAGTAGGTCAAAAGTTTTGCCTAAATTTGGACCTGAAACTGAGCCAAAGATGCACAGGATCCTTCTGCTGTGCGCTCTACGGCCGCCTTGGAGATGTGTGAATCGACTCCATGGAGAGCCCACCATACTCCCGACGACACTTCCCTGTCAGGGAAACCTGCATTCAATTTACATAAGTGTGAACCCAGCCTGACAGGACACCCATCAATACCCAAACTCCAGCACTGCAATGCAAGTACAAAATTGTGCTTGCCCATACCTTTAGATGAATTCTACTGCAGACTAGTCACCCCAAATCCCTGACAGATTGTAAATGGAAATCTGACACATACTGTCCACTTCCTATTACCCCATTATTATGTTACTTTATTGACCAATATTAACATCTGGGGAATGGGGTCAGTATCAGAAAGTGTCAAATCACCATTTGGGTAATAAGAATTTTACTTGAAGTGATTGGCTCAGGTTTTTTCCCCTAAAATAAAAAAGAGGCTAACACTTACCTGTACCTGCTCTATTCAAAGATGTTGCACAGAGCAGCTTTGAAACTCATGTTTTAGGGTCCCCCACCGGCACTCTCTACTCTTCTGTGTGTTCCACCATAGCAAGCCGCTTGCTATGGGGGCACATGTGGGGGTGTGCTCCCAAGCCGGCTATGTGCGGCGATAGATATGAAAAGCATATATGGGTCACAGGTTGCGTGTGAGGGGGAGAGAGGGGGATTTCACAGCTCTGAATCTTTTACATACAGTGCCTGCCGCCGAGAATGTGTTTTCAGCACGCCAGCATCGCGCTGAATCTCGGCGACAGGCTGCCGATATCTCGCACTCGCTGGAATAGTAAAAGCACATTCCAGCGAGCGCGTCATAGAAGCAACGGGGATCCGACGCGGATTCCCGCCAATTCTACACGTGGGCGGAGTTTGTTATGAATCCTGAACGAGAAATCCCCGCCGGATTTTTAAAGAAAAATCCGGCATGGGTTCCCCCCTCAGGAGCATAACGGGCCCTTAGGTCGGTTATGGGTTGTAAGGAGACCCCCTACGCCGAAAAAACGGCGTGGGGGTCCCCCCACAATCCATAACAGACCCGTATCCAAAGCACGCCGGTCGGCCGGTCAGGAAGGGAGTGGGGGCGAGCGAGCGCCCCCCCCCTCCTGAGCCGTACCGGGCAGCATGCCCTCAACATGGGGGGGTCAGGTGCTCTGGGGCAGGGGGCGCACTGCGGCCCCCCACCCCAGAGCACCCTGTCCCCATGTTGATGAGGACAGGGCCCCTTCCCGACAACCCTGGCCGTTGGTTGTCGGGGTATGCGGGCGGGAGGCTTATCGGAATCTGGAAGCCCCCTTTAATAAGGGGGCCCCCAGATACCGGCCCCCCACCCTAAGTGAATGAGTATGGGGTACATTGTACCCCTACCCATTCACCTGCAAATACAAAGTGTAAACACAAATAAATCACACAGGGTATTGAAATATTTTATTAGTTGGCCGCCGGGGGGGGGTGTGTATGATCGCTTTTATAAAAGCGCCCCCCTCCGGCGGGCTTCTGTGGGGGGTGGGTGCCGCCGTCTGGTTCTCTTCCGCCGCCGGGGGGCGCTTTGATAAAAGTGCCCACCACCCGGCGGGCTTCTTTCGACGTCTTCGGCGGCGGGGGGGTCTTCTCCCACTCTCCGGGGTCTTCTCCCGCTCTCCGGGGGTCTTCTCCCACTCTCCGGGGTCTTCTCCCGCTCTCCGGGGTCTTCTCCCGCTCTCCGGGGGTCTTCTCCGCTCTCCGGGGGTCTTCTTCTTCTTCAGGACTCGCCGCCGCTATCTTCGTGTGTTAGCTCAATTACTAGCGGCGGCGGCCCCCTCTTCTGCGACGTCGGCGTCTTCTTCTTCTTCTTCTGCTGTCCAGATGTTGACGCGACGCATCCTTCCGCTGTTATGCCGGGCGCGCGGCTCGCAGCGAAATATATAGGCCTGTCTTGTGACGTCGCAGTCCCATCATGCTCCGGTAGGTACCACGTGCTACCTACCCACGTGATACCTACCGGAGCATGATGGGACTGCGACGTCACAAGACAGGCCTATATATTTCGCTGCGAGCCGCGCGCCCGGCATAACAGCGGAAGGATGCGTCGCGTCAACATCTGGACAGCAGCAGAAGAAGAAGAAGACGCCGACGTCGCAGAAGAGGGGGCCGCCGCCGCTAGTAATTGAGCTAACACACGAAGATAGCGGCGGCGAGTCCTGAAGAAGAAGACCCCCGGAGAGCGGAGAAGACCCCCGGAGAGCGGGAGAAGACCCCGGAGAGTGGGAGAAGACCCCCGGAGAGCGGGAGAAGACCCCGGAGAGTGGGAGAAGACCCCCCCGCCGCCGAAGACGTTGAAAGAAGCCCGCCGGGTGGTGGGCGCTTTTATCAAAGCGCCCCCCGGCGGCGGAAGAGAACCAGACGGCGGCACCCACCCCCCACAGAAGCCCGCCGGAGGGGGGCGCTTTTATAAAAGCGATCATACACACCCCCCCCCCGGCGGCCAACTAATAAAATATTTCAATACCCTGTGTGTTTTATTTGTGTTTACACTTTGTATTTGCAGGTGAATGGGTAGGGGTACAATGTACCCCATACTCATTCACTTAGGGTGGGGGGCCGGTATCTGGGGGCCCCCTTATTAAAGGGGGCTTCCAGATTCCGATAAGCCTCCCGCCCGCATACCCCGACAACCAACGGCCAGGGTTGTCGGGAAGGGGCCCTGTCCTCATCAACATGGGGACAGGGTGCTCTGGGGTGGGGGGCCGCAGTGCGCCCCCTGCCCCAGAGCACCTGACCCCCCCATGTTGAGGGCATGCTGCCCGGTACGGCTCAGGAGGGGGGGGCGCTCGCTCGCCCCCACTCCCTTCCTGACCGGCCGGCCGGCGTGCTTTGGATACGGGTCTGTTATGGATTGTGGGGGGACCCCCACGCCGTTTTTTCGGCGTAGGGGGTCTCCTTACAACCCATAACCGACCTAAGGGCCCGTTATGCTCCTGAGGGGGGAACCCATGCCGGATTTTTCTTTAAAAATCCGGCGGGGATTTCTCGTTCAGGATTCATAACAAACTCCGCCCACGTGTAGAATTGGCGGGAATCCGCGTCGGATTCCCGTCGCTTCTATGACGGCTTTGTCTCCATCGCGGCAAGCCAGCTCGGCGCTGGCTCGTAGGTGGTCAATCTCGCCGAGAAAGGGAGCGAGATTGACACAATATCCCAGTCACCTACTGTATGAATTTAAATGTCAGTGTAAACCATTGCGCTATGTAGACAACACACTTTTACCCTGGGGAGATAAGGAGAAACTTACAAACACGTGAAAAGGAGACTCAATTTAATTTTGTTAAGCAGGTATAGCACTAGCCCCGTAGGAGCTGTTGGTTTGAATGTGGGCCTGTCGTTACCTTACTACGTTCGTCTTGGGGCCCTCCTTGAAGAGTTATCATTAAATGTCTGCACCAACACTTAAGCCGTGTACACACAATCGGTTTGTCCATCGGACTGTTTTCATCGGACAAACTGATCGTGTGTGAGCCCAGCGACACCCACAGTCAAGTGGAAAACATGTAATGCAGCTGAACTAGAACAGAAACCAATAATTTGGCATAATGATTCTGAGCTAAACTACAGCTCAGATAACTTAAATTTTATAAATAGCGCCTACCCAACAGGAGCAGGGCGCTACACGGTATATACAGTATTTGCAGAGTTTTGCTTCATTCAACCAACTGGATGATCTCCGCATCCACATAAGCAATGTGAATGCAGGGATCTCCACCAATGCTCTGTTGTATTCTGACAGCGGGGACTCTTCCCCTGTCACAATACACATATCAGTGATGCAGCCATTGTTTTCAAGTAAGGATGGGCTCAGGTGTGTTCACAGATCTACATGCTCGAGCCCGCCAGGAAGCTTACACTGCACAGCGTTAATCACAGGCAGTGAGACATTTCCCCATCCGCAGCTGCAGAGATCAGTTCTATAATCTTTATTTATACATTTAAAATTTTACACAAAAACAATACAAATATTACATTTTCTAACATAACCCATGACCTACCCACTCCGTCTTATAATATATATATACTTTTAAATATCATCTGGTTTCATAAACATAAATTAAACCAAAAAAAAATTGCATTTATCACTGCAGAGATCAGCAAAGGTCTCACTGCCTGTGCTTAGCGCTGCACAGTGTAAGCTTCCTGGCGGGCACGGGCACATGGAGTTGCGAACACACCTGAACTCATCTTTAGTTTTAAGTGCTGATTTAAGTGTTTTCCAGCAAGATCAATCAACAGAAGTACACTTATACTGAGACTAGAAGAATTTATGTAAATACCCAGCTTTAGAGTATTAAACAATAATGCCTTGTACACACAATCAGAATTTCCGATGGAAAATTGACAGTGTGTGTGCTCCATCTGACTTTTTTTCGTCGGAATTTAGAAACAGAACATGTTTTTGGAAATTCTGTTCGTCTGTAAGGAACTCCGACGGAGAAAAAAGAAAAGCATGCTCAGAATCAAGTCAACTCATGCTCGGAAGCATTGAACTTCTTTTTTCTTAGCTCGTCGTAGTGTTGTATAGGGATGAGCTTTGAGTTCGAGTAGAACTCATGTTCGACTCGAACATTGCCTGTTTACCGAACAGCGAACTATTTGGGGTGTTCGCGGCAAGTTTGTGTGAACTTTAGAACCCTGTTAAAGTCTATGGGACTCGAACTTTGAAATCTAAAGTGCTAATTTTAAAGGCCAATATGCAAGTTATTGTAATAAAAAGTGTTTGGGGACCTGGATCCTGCCCTAAACACTTTTTAGGACAATAACTTGCATATTAGCCTTTAAAATTAGTACTTTAGATTTCAAACATTCGAGTCCCATAGACTTTAACAGGGTTCTAAAGTTCACACGAACTTTTGGTCTGTTCGCAGGTTCTGGTGCGAACCAAACCCAGAGGTGTTCGGCTCATCCCTAGTGTTGTACCTCACCACGTTCTTGACGGTCAGAATTTGGTGTGACAGTGTGTATGCAAGACAGCTTGAACGGAATTCCGTTGGAAAAATCAGTCAGAGTTTATCCAGACGGAAAATCCGATTGTGTGTATAAGGCATTAGTGTTCCTGTAAAAAATGATGATAAAAAAAAAAAATGAATAATAAAAAAAAAATTGTCATTAGTCTTCGATAAGAACTGAAGCAAAGTCGTCTGCACCTGTCCCTGAATATACTGAGCATAGGATGCCCTTGATAGAAATGGGGGTGGGGAGAAAAACAGGGAAGCGCACACATTGCACAGTTCAACCTTTAATAAATCAACAATTCTAATCGGCAATGGTTACATTCACATTTTACAAAGGCAAGAAGCACCTTGTAAGCAGCCCCATCTTACTAATGCTCGATTAACGCCTATGCATGTTGCTTTTTTGCAGTGCTTTTGCGGTGCTTGCTGCGTTTTTTGACACAAGTTTTTACCACGATTTTGCAAAGATTCCACCGCAATTTGCGTATTTTTTTATTTACATTTCCTTTAACAACCAGCTATAAACAGGTTAAAAAAAAACGCAAAACGCAAATCGCGACAAAAACGCGGTAAACCATGTTGGAAAATTTCACTGCAATTCTGCAAAATGCATCAAAAAAAGCATTAGTGTGAATGGAGCCTAAATAGGGAAAACCACTCACATCATGGCCAGTGATGTCCGATGATTATTCAGCAAGAAGCTTCATATGGCATATGTGAGTGTGACCATTGTTGATTTTAATTTTTGATTCATTAAAAAGTCAAACTAAGCAAGGTGAGCACTTTCCTGTTTTTCTTCTTTTTGTTGTCTATTTTATAATGGTAGAATATGAGCTAATCCTTAATAAATGATACTAGGCAGTATGTATACACACGCACAGTATATACCAGGGGTCAGCAACCAGTCGATCGCGCTCCACCTGACGACCGCACGCAGGTGACAGGTAAACTGCAAACGGGTTCCTGCACCGCTGACCCTCGTCTTCTCTGTACCAGTCCTCGTCTCCCCTCCCAGTCTCCTCTGTGGCTCCGCTGCACCATCTATGTCCCGGTCACTCCTTATCCCCGCAATCTGAGTGTAATGCACTGGTGAACCCTGCATTCTCTGTATAGCGCACTCTTAGGCCTCGTACACACGAGGCAATCCATTTGTTCAAATCGGTCGGACCGACCGATTTGAACAAATCTGTCTGCTTGTATTTTGGTTTGCTCGCGTGTACACACGAGCAAACCAAAATCCCCGCCAGCAGACAGCGCGCTGACGTGGCGGTGACGTGGCGGTGACGTTGACGCCGCCACGTCACCGCACCAGGAAGTAAAACACTTCCGCGCATGCGTCAAAATCATTTGGCGCGTGTGCGAGAAGACATGTCTGCTGGTTAGCGTACTAACCAGTAGACATGTCGGGCGGACGGGTTCCCAGCCGACAGATTGGTAAGCATGCTTTCAAATCTGTCGGCTGGCCAAATCCGTCTGCTCGCCCGTACACACGATCGAATCTGTCTGCTGGAAACGGTCGGCCCGACTGTCCCAGCAAACAGATTCGATCGTGTGTACGGGCAAGCCGACGGATTTGGCCACCCGACAGATTTCAAAGCATGCTTTGAAATCTGTCGGCTGGGAACCCGTCTGCCCGACATGTCTGCTGGTTAGTATGCTAACCAGCAGACATGTCTTCTCGCACACGCGCCAAATGATTTTGACGCATGCGCGGAAGTGTTTTACTTCCTGGTGCGGTGACGTGGCGGCATCAACGTCACCGCCACGTCACCGACACGTCAGCGCGCTGTCTGCTGGCGGGGATTTTGGTTTGCTCGTGTGTACACGCGAGCAAACCAAAATGCCAGCAGACAGATTTGTTCAAATCGGTCGGACAGACCGTTTTGAACAAATCGATTGACTCGTGTGTATGAGGCCTTAAACCCTGCACTCTCTTGTAATACTTATTTTTGTTCTGAGTAAAAATATTATTTTCAAACAAAAGGTCGGTCTGTTTTTGGAGGGGGGGGGGGGACACTATGCCCGATAATCTTTGACTTCATCAGTGTTGTTCAAGTAGATCTCCATCTCTCGAAGGTTGCCCACCCCTGCTATACACCAATGTAAAAATGAATGCACGACTTGTTATATCATTTGCTCATTGTGCAAATGTTCTTCATTGTTTGAAGAATTTGTCAATACGCTTTCATTTATTTATGTAACTCAAGTATTAGAAGGAGTTCAAAACATCGCTTAGTGGCATCAATATATTGATAATACGGAAATTACAACATGTTATTTTTTTTTTTACTTTGAACTTTATGGAAGCAGGGCTGTGAATGTGTTTATCAGTTTAAGTGTAACTTGGGATTTCCTTTGTACATTTATTAGCTTAGACCAGTGGTCTCCAAACTGTAGCCAGGGCCTTTATCCGACCCTTGGGACACTATTCCTTCAAATGATACAAGGCACTATTCCCCACTCTGACACCAACAGTGGGGCATAATTCCTCTCTTTGACACCAATGATGGGGCATACTTCTTCCTCTGACACCAATGATGGGGCAATATTCCTCCCACTGGCAATAACAGTGGGGCACTATTCCTTCTGCTACCAATGTTGGGGAACTATTGCTCCCACTGACAATGATTAGGCACTATTTTTCCACTGACACCATTGAAAGGGCACTTGTCCTTCTACTAACATCAATGATAGGGGGACTATGCCACCCACTAATCCCAATTATGGGGTAATACTCCTCCTCCTACTGACCACAGAGTGCTATTGTTTTTTCTCCAACTGACCACCAAGCCTGAGTCATTATCTACTCCTAATAGCCACAGTCAGGCCCCCCTAAAGTCAGAAGGCCCTTTGTTTAGAAAGTTTAGAGACCCATACTTTATACATACAGGGGGTTATTTTCCACTTTGCACTACAACTTCAAACTACAAGTGCAAAGTGCACTTGAAATTGCACTGAAAGTGCACTTAGAAGTGCAGTCACTGTAGATCCGAGGGGGACATGCAAGGAAAATAAAAAAACAGCATTTTAGCTTGCACATGATTTAATGATTAAATCAGCAGAGCTTCCCCTAATTTTAAATCTGCCCTTCAGATTTACAGCGACTGCACTTCAGTGCAATGTCAAGTGCAATGTCAAGTGCACTTTGCACTTGTAATGCAAAGTGGATTTGCCTTTGTAAACAACCCCCATAGTAATGTTACACTTTATGTGAGATTGCATGTCTGGTGAAACTGTGTTCTTCTAAGCACCTGATCATTCACACACAAATGTTCAGGCTCTTGTAGGGCTAGCTAAACCAAAAATTACTGATAGAGCCGGGGTAATGAATTAAAATTAACGGGGGTCCGGCCGGAAAAAAATTCTTCCAGCGGAGGTCCGAATGTCATACTGGTGCTATGACTCCACATGATATCCTCCACTTCACAGCGCCCCCACCACACACATCTTTAAGACCCACACACATCACACTTTGTGCTTCTTTTTCTTTCGACTTTATTGAAATGTCAAAATACATTTCATTCATTTTTATGCACCACAGATCAGTTGCGGTGCATAAAAACAGTATGAATTTTGCACCACACTGCTCAGCACGCAGGGTGCAGTGTGAACAATTGTTTTCTAGAGACCTGTGTTTTGCCAGTGCAGAAATCACAGACCCCCTTTTACATCTGTGTCCTTAGCCCACCTCTTACATCACACCCCCCCTGCCTCATCACAACCCCCCCTCCCATTACAGGCAGACCCCCATCACAGACTGACCCCCCAAATCACAGATAGACCCCCCAATCACAGACTGCCCCCCCACAACCACAGATCCCCCATCACAGACTGAACCCCCCACAATCACAAATCCCACATCACAGACTGACCCCCCCCCAAATCATAGACTGACCCACCAAATCACAGACCCCCATCACAGACTGATCTCCCCAATCACAGATGGACCCCCCAATCACAGACTGACCCCCCCCCCCCCACAACCACAGATCCCCATTACAGACTGAAGCCCCCCACAATCACAAATCCCACATCACAGACTGATCCACGAAATCACAGACCCCCATCACAGACTGATCCCCCCCAATCACAGATGGACCCCCCAATCACAGACTGACCCCCCCCCCCCCACATCCACAAATCCCCCATCATAGACTGAAACCCCCCACAATCACAGATCCCCCATCAGACTGATACCCCAAATAACAGACCCCCATCACAGATGGATCCCCCATCACAGATGGATCCCCCTGTGACGCTAGTCGAACATATCTCCATCATCCATTCCCTTCTTCTCCCATAAAAGAAATCACCCAATATTCCATGAGTAGGAAAATATCCCTGGAATCACCTAATAATCCACACATGAGCCAAGGCTTAATGTTGGATGTAACAGGACACACTTTATTGAAAACCACAGCACACTTTTATACAGGATTTGGAACATCCCGCCCCCAACAACAGCTTTCCTATTGGTCCATTGTAAAGTATGCAGTCTACACTCAGGTCCTCCTAAACCATGCAAATGAGGACTTGAAAATGACCCAGCAGAGATTGGTCAGAAATCTTTGAATAGAAAGACTGCTATGTGTATTCAGACAAAAGCCCCAGGGGGGCAATCAATGTACACAATAGCCACCCACAGAACAATGGGACCGTCTGGACAGTTGAGTCAGCTTCAAGACAGAGAGCTGGCCGGTGGTGGACATTAGCATTCACATTAGACAATGACATTCTAATTGAATTCACACAATAAGGTCTTTCAAAAGCCTGTCTCACTTAGCACATCAACAGCCCTTTACACAGAGGAATGAGCCCTCTTATTGACCGGTTGTGGTTTAGAATAAACCAACAACTTTTAATATTTCAAGATATCCTGCCATACATGATTTATCAGTAATGTCCCATCTCATAGAATTTATGATATAATTTCTTTGTCACCCTATGGCCCTATTGGACATAAGGTGACCCTAGACATAGGAGGATCTAAGTCTGTCACACCCCCCATCACAGATGGACTCCCCACAATCACAGATGCCCCCCTAATTAACAGACCCCCATCACATACTGATCCCCCCAATCACAGATGGACCCCCCCCATCACAGACTGATCCCCCAATCACAAATGGACCCCCCACAATCACAGACCACCCCATCACAGACTGATCCCCCCCCCAATCACAGACTGAACCCCCCCACAACCGCAGATCCCCCATCACAGACTGAACCCCCCATAATCACAGATCCCCCATCACAGACTGACCCCCTAAATAACAGACCCCCATCACAGATGGATCCCCCATCAGAGATGGATCCCCCCATCACAGATAGATCCCCACAATCACAGATGGACTTCCCACAATCACAGATGCCCCCCCTAATTAACAGACCCCCATCACATACTGATCCCCCCCAATCACAGATGGACCCCCCATCACAGACTGATACCCTTAATCTCAAATGGACCCACCACAATCACAGACCACCCCATCACAGACTAAACCCACCCATCACAGACTGAACCCCCCACAACCACAGATCCCCCATCACAGACTGAACCCCCCATACTCACAGATCCCTCATCACAGACTGACCCCCTAAATAACAGACCCCATCACATACTGATCCCCCATTACAGATGTACCCCCCAATCACAGATGGACCCCCCACAATCACAGCTGGACCCCCCATCACAGACTGATCTCCCTCCAATCACAGATGGCCCCCCATCACAGACTGATCCCCTACAATCACAGATGGACCCCCCATCACAGACTGATCCCCCCCAATCACAGATGGACCCCCCATCACAGACTGATCCCCCCCCATCACAGATGGACCCCCCATCACAGACTGATCCCCCACAATCACACACCACCCCATCACAGACTGAACCCCCCCCCCACATCTCAGACTGACTCCCCCATCACAGTCCTCTATCAATATCAAACCCCTGCCCTGTCCTGCACTGCACTCCCCCTCCTCACAGAAAGCCTACCTTATTCACACAGGACAAGAAGTGTGGCCACTCTGGACAATGGGCGGGACTTTTTCCATTAAAAGTGAGTGATTTATTGCTGGGACCGACCCGCTGCCTAGCAACCAATCACCCACTTTTTAACTTAAAAAGTCCCGCCCATTGTCCAGCGCAGTCGTGCCTCATGTCCTGTGTGAATAAGGCAGACAGGCAGTGTGGGGAGTGCAGAGCTGTCGCGCCTGCCATGCTGTGTATATAGCGGCATCGGCAGGTGGACGAGCAGGCGACAGACACACAGGCGAGTTTGCAGTCCGGGTAGAATGGCCACTGGGGCCGGAACTGTACCGCGGGCCACCATTTAGTGACGCCCGTGATAGAGGAATAATAGATTTAAAGTATGTTTCCAATATCTCAAATTTTGTAGAGAGACATATTTAAAAAAATACATGGATTTTTCTTACTAAGTTAACATAAATATAGAAAAAATATAAACACAGTATGTGATGGTATTAAGGCAAAACTGTTTTTACAAGCTATAAGTGAAGAGGAAATTAACATACATTAAAAATTCAGTCAACAATAATGAACATATTATAACTGAGTACTAACATTTATAGGTAAAGTTGATCCAGAGAAAATTTGATTGCCTCTCGGGGGATCAGGAAGAAACTTTCCCCTGCTTTAGCAAATTGGATATTGCTTTGCTGAGGTTTTTTGCCTTCCTCTGGATCACCTGTGGTTATAGGATTGTGTATATGGGATTGTAATTTTTTAGTTGAATTGGATTGACTTGTGTCTTTTTCCAACTTGACTAACTATTGTAGCTGGCCAGCTAGAACCTGTCCTAGGTAGCTAATATAACCTACATGTATATACAGCTAAGCCTGCTGGGAACCTAGTGTGGTGCACATGTTTATATGTGAGAGACAAAAGCAAAGGTATTCACAGTTGAATTCATGCCAGAAAGCATAGAGTTAAGCTTTTGTGACTCATCAGAAGCCTTGGCCCAATCACAGCTAATCTCACATTGAGCAGAGTCTTGACCTATCACAGCCTCCTTTGCATCCTTTGCATCCATTTCTGTCTGGGAGGTTCCTAATACTCCATGTGCTGCTAGATTATTCCACCACAGAGACAGAGAGCCACATGGAGACAGAGAGCAGAGCAGAACAGACACAAGGCCAAAGTTGTGTTTTATGGAAGCCAGGGGCTAAAAATAGGTATGTGTCACAGTTATATATATGTTCTTATTGTAAATAGTGTGGTTAGAACTGTATACTGATCTAGTTGTGTGTTCACTTGTAGTTCCACCATACCTTCAAACCAAACCGAGCCATACCATATCATACCTTTAAACCAAACCAAACTAAGCTAACCCTGCAAAAGCAACCCTGCAAACCAAGTTGCAAACCACAGTTATACCTTTCAGAGAAATCAGAGAATGCTTTGTTAACTTGCAGAGAGAGGGAGAGAGAGAGTAAATACTGAAGAAAGAAATATATCCACCATCTTATGTTAAATGACAAGATTTAATATTTGAACCACCATTTTGTTATACTTTATTCATCACGTGTTTTTTGTACATCGACTGTGCTGCAAAGTAGCAGCATTATATGTGAAGATAATAAAGAAGTTATTTTAAGCATTTGGTGTGCTCTTTAACCACAAGACCCGGACCAAAATGCAGGTAAATGACCTTGCCCCTTTTTGCGATTCGGCACTGCGTTGCTTTAACTGACAATTGCGCGGTCGTGCGACGTGGCTCCCAAACACAATTTGCGTCCTTTTCTTCCCACAAATAGAGCTTTCTTTTGGTGGTATTTGATCGCCTCTGCGATTTTTATTTTTTGCGCTATATACAAAAATAGAGCGTCATTTTTGAAAAAAAAACAATATTTTTTACTTTTTGTTATAAGAAAAATCAAATAAACAAAATTTTAGTCAATCATTTAGGCCAAAATTTATTTAGCCATATGTCTTTAGTAAAAAAAAATCGCAATAAAAAAAAAAATGCTACCTAGCGGGAACAGCGACACAAATACAGCGATCAGAAAAATGATCGCTTAGTGACGCTGGCAACAGGGAGTGAAAGGGTTAACTAGGGCGGTGATCAAGGGGTTAAAACTTTATTAGGGGGGGTACGGGGGCTACCCTGAACCTAACACTAACTGACTGTCACACTGACACTAAATACAGTAATCATACATGTATGATTACTGCATTCAGTGACAGTGTGACAGGGGGGAGGGGGGGGGACAATCGCAAGGGGTTAATGTGACTATGTGTAATGTGTGTCAGTGTAGTGTTAGTGCAGACTTACTGTGCGATGTGATCTCTCCTCAGCGGTAGTTAAAAAAAAAACGCTGAGGGGAGAGATCACATCGCTTCCTCCTTCCTGTGTTTACACAGGAGGAGGAAGTGACAGGGCGGGGGGCGCGCAGATTGGCTGAGAGCGATACGGAGGGGGCGGACAAAAACAAATAGCCGCCCCCTCATCCCGGATCGCTCGGCCAGCTACAGGGACTGCCGTATGTACGGGGGGGTCCGATCAGACCCCCTAACCCCCTCAAGGCACCAACGTATATATACGTTGATGTGCCTGTCGGTGCCATTCTGCCGACGTAAATGTACATGCGGCGGTCCTTAACCAGTTAAACCTACTGCTTCCATAGAACGGCGCTAGGAATTTCAGAGTAATAGACAGTCTTGTTGGACTGAAAAGTCAGAGATATCACAATTCTTTTAATGCCACAGCGCATGAGGCACTTCATAGTGCTGCGCCTGCCACAACTATGTAACAATATTCTTGTGCTAATTATTTTAGAATACAGTAAACTTACTTAGATAACGTTAACACAAGCTAGAACGTAATGTTTATTATGCTAGAAACTTTGTATAAATTAAGTTATATGTTATCATAACATACCGTGTTTAAACTCCATCTGACTTTTTCTGTCGGAATTTCCGATCGTGTGTACGTGGCATAATAGAGGGTAAACACTTAGGCCCCGTACACACGACCAAATAAATCTGTTCAAATCGGTCTGACAGACCGATTTGATCAGATTTGCCTGCTGGGCTGTTTTGGTTTGATCGCTGTACACACGATCAAACCAAAATCCCCGCCGGCAGACAGCGCGGTGACATGGCGATGGCGTTGACGCCGCCACGTCACCGCACCAGGAAGTAAAACACTTCCGCGCATGCGTCGAATCCATTCGACACATGTGCGGGCAGATATGTCTGCTGGTTAGTGTACTAACCAGCAGACATGTCGGACGAACGGATTCCCTGCAGACAGATTTTAAAGCATGCTTTAAAATCTGTCTGCTGGAAAAATCTGTCTGTCCGCCCGTACACACGATCGAATCTGTCTGCTGAAACGGTCTGTCAGACCGTTTCAAGCAGATAGATTTGATCGTGTGTACGCGGCCTCAGACCACAATGCATTACTTTGCACTGCATTGTTTTCAAGAAATTATATTCAAGTAACTTTAAAAATTCTTACATTTTCTTCCAGTTTGGTCAGCTGCTCATCTAGTCTGAGAGGATCATCAACTACAGGAAAAGTCCCACGCTCAAGAGTATTTTCTGGGGAATCCCATGTATCTGTAGATCCTGCTATCAGCTCCTCAGTTGCATTGATGACTTTAAGGACTTCTGTTGATATGTTGCAGAGAGACACAGCAGAGTACTTCTGTTTTAATACAAGAGTACACGGGGATAAAAGAGCAACATGTTAGAAAAAATGAATTAGAACAACTGGTGTGTAAATAAGTTATGCTATAAATATGGGAAATTAAATGTCAAGTGTATGAGTGCTTGCATATTGCAGAAAGCTTACCAATTGACTAGGAAGGCAATAAACTAAGACCAAGTACTATGTAGCTGGCTAATGTTTGGAGAATCAAGTACCATAATGGCTTTCAAAGATTGAATAGGGCTGATATTTTTTTCCTATTAAAGTGTCTGCAAGATAAGCTGAAATGGTGAACTATTAGCTATGCAGTATATTTTTAGGGTTTGCAGTTATTGTCACAGCAAAGTGGCTACACTACACTTTGACCACGCGACTAGTATACTTATATAGGGACATAGAACTGTATATACAAAAAGTGTTCCAGATACATTTTAAAATTTGTACCCCTTATGTACTCTCTTATACGGAAATATACATGTTATCAAAAAGAAAGTCAAACAAGGTAGAGCCAATGTAATAACCAGTTGGCTTCCATCAGTATCAGAAATAGAAACCCCCATACCACACTGGACAGCCTATTTAAAAAAAAAAAAAAATGGCTAATACTATGGAAATCCACTGCATATTATGGAAATCTTTGCATTAGCTAAGAAGTTATTACAGGAACTCCAGCCTTATTGGATTTTAGTAAAATAAAAACACTTGAAGGGATATGCCAATCAATATAACTATTCTCTTTTATACTAAAATACAATAAAGAATAAAAAAAATCAGCACAGATTAAAAAAAGTCACACAGGTAAAATAAAACAGATACGCTGGGAGCATATGATAAAGTAATAATAACAATAATAAAAAAAACACGCTGGATAATATTAAATTATTATTAAATTAAATCAGAAGCAGAAATGAAACACTGAGACAAATGAGAGGAGAATATTATTAGAGACAACAAAAAGAATCCAAGTGGTTTTATAAATAAACATGGGGTCAGTAATAATTTAAACATGTCAACACTGTAAAGATACTTAAAGTGGTAAAAAAAAAAATCTAATCTTAAAGTGGTTTTAAAGGTTCAAGGTTTGAAATGCATAAAGGTAAAAAACTTGATGTGTGCAGCAGCCCCCGTAATACTGTGCACGAGAGACTCAGCTCTCTAGGGGACTTGCCCTTCTCATTGGCTGAGTAAGACAAATGAGTAAAGAGAGGGGGCGGGGCTGAGCTGCGGCTCCATGTCTAAATGGACTCACAGAGCAGTGGCTCAGGAGCGAGCCTGCTTGGGTGCCCCCAGAGCTCGATAGGAGGGTGAAGGCAGGAGCGCCAGAGGGGTACCTGAGAAGAGAAGGATCTGGCTGCCATGTGCAAAACCACAACAAAAAGCAGGTAAGTATCACATGTTTGTTATTTAAAAAAAAACTGAACAACTTGACTTTAACCAGCTCCCATCTGCTGTATAGACAAATGATGGCAGGTGGGATCCCCTCTTGTACTGGGCCAACATCATACAGTATATAGTCGCCCAGTCTCACCACATTCGTGTGCCCCTGGGGGCACTCAACGTGGAAATTATGGGTGCGCTGTGTCCCTGGGACGCAGCGCGACCACGATCTCGGTAAAGATTTGATGACGCAGTTCTTTAACCATGTGATCGACTGTGTCCAAATATGGAAGTGACGTTAATCGGCTCTCCTCTCCTCAGACTGACAGAGCGTAAGGTGAAGAGAGCCGATCAGCGGCATTTTCTCACAGGGGAGACCTATACTGATCATCAGGGCCCTGATGATCAGTGCCGCCCCAACAGTGCCCAGCAGTGATGTCATTCTGTGCCCATTAGTGATGCCAATTTGTGGGATGGAGAGGCAAAACGGGAAGATGCTTATGTAAGCATTTCCCTGTTCTGCCTAGTGGCATGACAGGGTGCTACTGCTCCCTGTCATCGGGAGCAGTGATCGCTGTCATGTCAGTGGTAACCCATCCCCCCACAGTTAGAATCATTCCCTAGTACACACTTAACCCCTTGAGCCTAACTCTTTTCCTGCCAGTGTCATTTATACAGTAATCAGTGGCTATTTATAGCACTGATCGCTGTATAAATGACAATGGTCCCAAAATAGTGTCAAAAGTGTCCGATGTGTGCGCCATAATGCCGCAGTCCAGATGAAAATTGCAGATCGCCGACATTACTAGTAAAAAAAAATATATATTGATAAAAATGCCGTAAATCTATCCCCTCTTTTGTAGATACTATAACCTTTGCGCAAACCAATCAATAAACGATTATTGCGATTTTTTACCAAAAATATGTAGAAGAATACATATCGGCCTTAACTGAGGGAAAAATACTTTTATATATTTTCTGTGGATACTTATTATAGCAAAAACGAAAAAAATATATATATTTTTTTTTTCAAAATTGATGCTCTTTTTTCTGTTTATAGTGCAAAAAATAAAACACACAGAGGTGATCAAATACCACCAAAAAGCTCTATTTGTGGGAAAATAAGGACGTACATTTTGTTTGGGTACAGCATCGCACGACCGCGCAATTTACAGCTAAAGTGACTCAGTGCCAAGTCGCAAAAAATGCTCTGGTCATGAAGGGGGTAAATTCTTCCGGGGCTGAAGTGGTCAACAACAATTTTTTGTCTGTAGATCTGTATTTGAACTACCTGCATCTAATATGTGCACACATTTGGGTTGGTTTCGTAACCATCACCAACACAGGCAAAAATAAAACAGGTAGTTTTAACAGGTTTTGACACATACATAAATCAGGCATAAGCACCATTCGTTTTGATGCTACAGCCTGATATAATTCCAAAGGGTGTCTGAAACTCCCTTTATGAATTTGCCCATGTGTGACTTCACAACTCAGCCTGCATTTTTTAAACAAATTGGGCCAGATTCTTGTACATTGTGCGGCGGCGTAGGGTAAGCCATTTACACTACGCCGCCGCAATTTAAAAGAGCAAGTGCCATATTCACAAAGCACTTGCTCCGTAAGTTGCGGCTGCGTAGTGTAAATGGCCCGGCGTAAGGGGGCGGCTTGTATTTAAATTAAGCGCGCCCCCGCGTCGATCGAACTGCGCATGCGCCGGCCGCAAAAATAGCCCAGTGCGCATGCTCCAGCTCACGTCGGAAAACGTGAATGAAACCGACGTAAGCGTCGTTTACGTAAATCCTTATTCGCGAACGACTTAGTAAAACAACGTAACCGATGGAAAAAGATGACGCTGACCCGACGCCATACTTAACATGGCAACGACGGAACTTCGTGTACCTTACCCCTCATATAGCAGGGGTAAGTTTACTCTTACGGAAACAACGTAAACGACGACGGGGCGGCGTAAAAACGTTCGGGAATCGTCGTGTTAGGCTCATTTGCGTAGGCAAATAAGAAATCAACGTAAAGGCCACCTAGCGGCCAGCGGAGTCATTACATCTACGATCCCACGGTGTAAGTGTTTTACACCTGTCGGATCTTCACTGTATCTATGCATAAGTGATTCTATGAATCACACGCATAGATACCCAGTAAAAAAAACAGAGATACGACGGTGTTTCTCTTTTGAGAATCTGGCCCATTGTTTAAAAAGATCTGTGGTTAGTACTCCACGATATTTGAAACAACCTACACGCCGAGTTCCTTCAAAAACTGTGTGCAAGGGCACCTAGAAGAATTGACCCTTTAGTCACACCAATTATTGATTAATGTGGATTTTTTTCTGGTTTACAGAGATCACTAGCTCAAGCTTATATTTATACACACACTCTCCTGCTTCGTCTCCCCCCTAATTGTCTGCTGCTGTACAAAGTTTCAGCAAGAAAGGGACTGACAGAGAGTCTGAAGGTTACCAGCTTCTGTACTGATCTCTCTTAAAAAAACTGATTATAGATCTGTAAATTCTGTACTATTTATGCATGGACAATTAAATGTTTATTTGTGCATCAAAGTTTTAAATAAATGTTATAACAATATATAGTTTAAATAGGATTTAAAATACATAGATGTACAAATATTAAAGAAAATAAACCCAAGCCCATTATAGTTTGCTTTTCCTGTGTATGCATACCGTATTTATTGTGCTTTAGTGGAAGAACCTTTAACATATTTCTGATTTATAAAGCAGTGAATGTGAAATTCACCATAAATGCACTGCAGATGAATCAATTAATGTAATTTAAAACACTTATAACTATGGGCTTTATTGCTTTTGGTTGCTTTCTACAATCTCTTAATAGTTGTTAAAGGTATTTTATGCACTCCATTGGGATCTTGGCTTTGGACACAGCACTTAACTCCTCCCTTTGCCCACCTTCTTCCCTTACTTTAACTTCCCTATATTATCCCATTTAGTTCCCTGCTCTCCTTTTACTATCTGTCAGAGCTGTCCCTTCTAAATCCTGACTTATGCCTTGACACACGATCGGTTTTCCGCTGGAAAAACCTAGGGGAAAACTGAGAACCTGCTCGGTACCTTTTTCCCCCTACACACGGCCGAGTTTCCAGACAGGAAAACAGCCATGAGAGCTTTGGTCGGGAATCCCGGCCATGTGCCTGCTCCATCGGCACTGCCTAGCAGTGTTTACCTTTGGAAAACTGCAGAGAAAAAAAATGCCGGGAATCTCGGCAGGAAACTAGAGAACATGTTCTCTTTTTTCCTGCCGGGATTCCCGGTGGTTTTCCTACCGGGAAAACTGCAATTTAGCATACATCTGGCCGTTTTTCCTAGTGAAAAACTGTCATGGCAGTTTTCCTGCCGGGAAAACTGGTCGTGTGTACGAGGCATATGAGTAAAATTTAACTAAGATGATTATTACTGGATTTATGTGGAAACTATTTTCCTGTTTGATTTTTTTGCTTGCAATCATATTTTGGACATATGTTTTATCTACCTTCATTTTGTGGATGTTACATTTTCTTTTGTCCTCTTCGACAACGGTGTTTTTGTCATTGTTAAATGTTATACCACATGACATAGAAGCATTTCTCCTATGTTATACAGTATATACACATCTCAATAAACATTTATATAAAAAAAAAAAAACGTATAACCTAGACATTTACCTGCAACATAAATATGTCTCAAAGATGTAATTAAATTATTTTAGTTCAGTGTTTCTTATGGCCTCTTGTTACAGAAAGTATGTATGGCTTGCTGATAGTAATGCTTCGACCACTAACATGCACAGAGCAATGTAAAAGCTTTTAAAAGTCATAGGTAAATAAAAATAATTTTTTAATATTGTTTTTTTATTCCAAACTCAATTATTATTGTTTTTTATTAATTGCACAATATCGGTTGAGTTGTCTAGAGGACATTGACTGGTTCCGGAGGACATATGAGTGTCACAATATCATTCATTAATGCGAGAGATCATCCCGTTTTAAAACCCCTTTCAAAACTTTACTTCTATAATATCAGTATGATGGAGTCCTGTGTCTTAGGGCACTTTGTTTATAGGTTGCAGGATCATTAACAAAATAATAGTCACCAAATTATTAATAAACTTTGGATTTTGACCATATCAGGAAGGTAAGAAGTCATAATGATGAAGATAAGAGCTTGTTCCTTGTAGATCAGAAGCTCTTAAAAAGTAGATAGAGTCACCTAAGACATAATCCAAAGCTTTAGTGCTTTCAAGTGCCAATTAGATGGAAATACATCCATCAAGAACATTATGGAATAAGGCAGGGCAATCGATGCCACTTGAGCATTGTGATGGGTTTCATGATCTCAAACCCCTTAATATCAATAATGAAGGCCACAGAATATCTTTTCGTATTTCAGATTTTTTTTTCTCAAAGTCCATACAAAAAAAATATATATTTTAAAGTCTGCTAAATTCAATATATGTTTCCATTTAAAGACTTTGTAAGGAGTAATACATCAACTGTAGCAGTCTCACGTGTTACAATTAACTTTTGTTTCTCTATCAAAATATGGATATATTTAACCACTTAACCCACTGTGTTCATTTTTTTTTCACTTCAGTCATATCTTAGTGCCGCACATTATGCTTTTTAAAGTTTGTAGTCTACCCTAGCATATTCTACATTGTTTTTTTGTTTTTTTTATATACAGTGAGGGAAAAAAGTATTTAATGCCCTGCTGATTTTGTACGTTTGCCCACTGACAAAGAAATGATCAGCCTATAATTTTAATGGCATGTTTATTTTAACAGTGAGAGACAGAATAACAACAACAAAAAAAAAAATATCCAGAAAAATGCATTAAAAAAAAAGTTATACATTTATTTGCATTTTAATGAGTGAAATAAATATTTGACCCCTTCGCAAAACATGACTTGGTACTTGGTGGCAAAACCCTTGTTGGCAATCACAGAGGTCAGTTTTTTTTGCAGCTGGCCACCAGGTTTGCACATATCTCAGGATGGATTTTGTTCCACTCCTATTTGCAGATCCTCTTCAAGTCATTAAGGTTTCGAGGCGGATATTTGTTAACTCAAACCTTTAGCTCCTCCACATATTTTCTATGGAGACTGGCTAGACCACTCCAGGACTTTAATGTGCTTCTTGTTGAACCACTCCTTTGTTGCCTTTGACACGTGTTTTGGGTCATTGTCATGCTGGAATACCCATCTACGACCAATCAATGCCCTGGCTGAGGGAAGGAGGTTCTCACCCAAGATTTGAGGGTACATGGCCTTGTCCATCTTTCCTTTTGATGTGGTGAAGTTGTTCTGTCCCCTTAGCAGAAACCCCCCCAAAGTTTAATGTTTCCACCTGTATGTTTGGCAGTGGGGATTGTATTCTTGGAGTCATGGGCAGCATTCCTCCTCCTCCAAACATGGTGAGTTGACTTGATGTCAAAGAGCTTGATTTTGGTCTCATCTGACCACAACACTTTCACCCAGTTCTCATCTGAATCATTAAGATGTTCATTAGCAAACTTTAGACTGGCCTGTACATGTGCTTTGTTGAGTAGGGGGACCTTGCGGGATCTGCAGGATTTCAGTATTTCACGACATAGTGTGTAACTGTTTTCTTGGTGACTATAGTCCCTGCTGCCTTAAAATCATTGACAGGATTCTCCCTTGTAGTTCTGGGCTGATTCCTCACTGCTCTCATGATCATTGAAATCCCACGAGGTTAAGCCTATTCCAGCCTTGTGTAGGTCTACAAACTTGTCTCTGACATCCTTGGACAGCTCTTTGGTCTCGGCCATGGTGGAGAGATTGGAATCTGATTATTTGCTCCTGTGGACAGGTATCTTTTACACAGGTAACAAGCTGAGATTAAGAGAGTGCTCCTAATCTCAGCTCACTACCTGTATATAAAACACCTGGGAGCCAGAAATCTTGCTGATTGATAGGGATCAAACGCTTATTTCACTCATTATAATGCAAATCAATTTATATATTTTTCTGTTTTTTTTTTTATTCTGTCTTTCACTGTTAAAATAAACATATCATTAAAACTATAGACTGGTCATTTCTTTGTCAGTGGGCAAATGTACAAAATCAGCAGGGGATCAAATACTTTTTCTCCTCACTGTAGACAGGCTTTTAATTTGGTAGCAGTTTTGGACACATAATTCTTTTTGTATTGTTTTTTATATTGGGAATAAATAGTAAAAATTTAGAAAAAAAGTGTATTTTTTTCTGTATGCACTCCCCTACATATTTACCCCTTAAAGTATAATCAACAAAGTCTGCTAAAGAAAATTATATCACAGTGCAAAATTATATCACATAAACCACTTGCGGCCTGCGCTATAGCCGAATGACGGCTACAGCGCGGACCTGAAAAGCCAAGCCGCTGTCTTTTGACGCCCGCCCTTAAGGCGTTCCCCGTGCGCGCTCCAGAGCATGCAGCGGGATAGCCCTGTGTTGGCCGTGTCCCTTGGACACAGCCAATCACATATTGCGGCGAATGGGCAATCAGAGTGGCCGTTTGCTATGCGATCTGCGCGACCAATGAAAGATGATCTCATATGTAAACATATGAGATCATCTCTCATTGCCGTTTTACACAGAGACAGCGTCCTGTCTCTGGTGAGGAGGTGACCGATCTGTGTTCCTTGTACATAGGGCCACAGATCGGTCACCTCCCCAGTCACCCCCCTCCCCCCACAGTTAGAACACACCTAGGATACACATTGAACCCCTTCCTCACCCCCTAGTGTTATCCCCTTCAATGCCAGTCACATTTATACAGTAATTAGTGCATATTTATAGCACTGATCGCAGAATACATGTAAATGGCGCCAAAAATGTGTCAAAAGTGTCCGATGTGTCCGCCATAACGTCGCAGTCCCAATAAAAATCGGAGTCCCCTATTTTGTAGGCGCTATAACTTTTTACCAAAAATATGCAGAAGAATACGTATCAGCCTAAACTGAGGAAACATTTTTTTTTTAATTTTTTTTTTAATTGGGCTATTTATTATAGCAACAAGTAAAAAATATTTTTTTTGTTTATAGCGCAAAAAATAAAAACCGCACAGGCGATCAAATACCACCAAAAGAAAGCTCTACTTGTGGGGAAAAAAGGACGTCAATTTTGTTTTTGGGAGCCATGTCGCACGACCGCGCAATTGTCAGTTAAAGCAGTGTTTCTCAACTCCAGTCCTCAAGGCACCCCAACAGGTCATGTTTTCAGGATTTCCTTTAGATGAAACGGCTGTGGTGATTACTAAGGCAGTGAAACTGATCAAATCCCCTGTGCAAAAAAATGGAAATCCTGAAAACATGACCTGTTGGTGCGCCTTGAGGACTGGAGTTGAAAAACACTGAGTTAAAGCGACGCAGTGCCGAAAGCTGAAATTTCACCTGGGCAGGAGGGGGGTATATGTGCCCAGTAAGCAAGTGGTTAATGTGACTTATATGTAATGTAGCAGAATGGAAAAGCCCATATTAAACATTAAAGGGTAACTCCACTTTTGTTGTGGAAAAACGCAATCCCCTTTGGGTGATCTATGTGCATTGCAATGATTTTACCAAACGTTGTTTTAGATTCTTATCTTTTTTTATTCTGAATAGCTGTTTGTTAGTCTATGTCCCTGTGCAAAGTGTATTTGAATGAGAGCAATTTTGTAATTATCAATGAGCTGCTGTAATTGCAGGGTTCTAATGAGGAAAGCTGCAGGATCTGTATCCCTATATATTTGATTTCCTTTTTATTTTTGTTGCAGAGGATGCAGACATTTTTTAATAACATTCAATTACAATAGGATTTGTGTAGCAGATGTATATGCTATATTATATATATATATATTTTTTTTTGCTATATTTTTTAGCACAACAATGGAGTAAACCTTTAAGGTTGGATTGATGAGGGCACAATCATCACAACTTTATTAATGTAAATACAATGCAGAATAATGGTGTTTACATGGTCTTCCAATGCTCAGTTTTATGTAGCTATATACTGAAGTATCATAAGCACAGGAACTAATTGTTTCAGCACCTGGGCTTAGCAGTGGGCCTCGGTTGTCCCAGGGCTAGGTCTGTGTCAGTGAAGGTCTGCAGAAGTCGCTGACTCTGGTGTAATTTAAAACATTTTGATACATTTTTAGAACATGACAAAAAGGACATTAAATGTCAAGTATGATATTTTGCATGTCATGTGTTGGAAAAACAAGCTACAAGTATTTCACTTTTTCCTGGTTTTAATTGATTTGCCTACATGCAGTCATATATACGTGTTATATAATTTATCTTGATGTACAAAAAATTCTTGCAGACTGCAATATAAAATGGCGCTTCTTTAATGATATATTACATTTAACAAATTATGCACTAGCCCATTTATTGAATATACTATAGTGCAATTATTTTGACAGAAACAACCTTGTATGATTTTCATGCTGACTAGTATATCTTTGGATTTTTCAGTGGATAAGTGTATATCAGCACATATAAAATGTCCTTTATAATCTAGGAGAGTTTATACCACTGAACCACAATTTTAGTTAGAAAGGCCAACTGAGTATTACCACGAATTATAAAAATCATCCAGTAAAGTGAATCTTAAAGTTATTGGTCCATTTTAGAGTGGGGAAGGGTTAGAAACCTTGTCAAGTTTTTACTGCTGTTGCTGTCCCCAGTCGGGAAGCCCACTCTCTCTATTTGTACTAGTGACCACTCGCACCAAGACTACAAATGAAGGGAAAAGTAACATTTAGAGTAGACACTGGAACAGGAATGAAAAATAAATCCTCTAATAGGGGCATACTGTCCAGCGAAAAACTGTATAAAAAGGATTTTTCTTTAACGTGATGTCTTCTCATTTCCTGTTGCGTCTTGTAACAGAAAGTACCAGGCCTCCATGAGCGGCCCTGGTACCATTTGATCGATATGACCAATCACAGTGATCACAGTACAGTAGTAATTAGGCTGTCATTCATGATGCCTTGCTTACTACTGTCCAATCACACCAGGACCTGTACCATGTTATAGCTGTTACCAATCACAGCACAAAAAAAACCCTGATTACCCGTTTTCCCCTCCAAGTACAGAGTAGTGTACCGATGAAAAATTGTAAAAGAAAAAAATAATTAGATACTGTCACCAGTTAGTATCCCTAATCATCTCCACACCAGTTACAGTTCCCCTGATCACCACCACACCTGTCTCAGTGTCCTGATCACCACC
Organism: Rana kukunoris; assembly: GCA_029574335.1. Lineage (NCBI taxonomy): Eukaryota > Metazoa > Chordata > Amphibia > Anura > Ranidae > Rana > Rana kukunoris. The sequence goes on along the minus strand of CM056053.1, from coordinate 140,429,673 downwards.
ACATCAGTCATATTGTCCCTAATCACCTCCACACCAGTTACAGTGTCCCTGATTACTGCCACACCAGTCCCAGTGTCCCTGATCACCGCCACACTAGTCCCAGTGTCCCTGATCACTGCCCCAGTGGGGCAGGAACGCTTTAGTTCTTCAGCCTACTGTACCTCCTGGCCAGTGAACATGGCATTCCTAGGGGAAGCCATGTACAGTACCAATAGGCTAGACTTGCTTGCCTTTTAGAACTGAGACTGCTATAGGTGATGTTACACTAAGCTATATTCCATGATTACTTGTATAGAGGTGACCATTACAGTACATTGGTTTTGCTACAATTGGTTAATTTTTGTGATACACAAAATACAATTTCTTGTATATATCAGTCCAAAAAGTCCCACACATCGGGAGAAGTAGCAAAATGTGTTTTGAGGTATATTTCTAGGTATGCCTATGCCATGTGTGTGAGAAATATCTTAAAAAACTGACAACTTTGTGTAAAAAAAAGACTCACCATGCCCCTTAGAAAGACTATGGGCTTTTTGTTTTCCAAAATGTGGTGGTTTTGTGGGTGTTTCCACTGTCCTGTGCTCCAGGGCCTCCAATAATTTGATAAGTAGTCAGTAAATTAGATGTATAATTTAATCCCCTAGACTCAGGGCCTGAGGGTGTTTCTTGGGCTACTCTGTGTGGTTAGGCTGTGAAAAAGTCTCACATATGTGGTATCGCCATACTTGGAAGGAATGGCAAAATGCATTTTGGGGTGTAATTCTAAGTATGCCTATCATGTGTGCTAATATAACTAAGAAAAGAAGAAAAAAAGAGTGGAGGGCGCACCGACCTAGTGCATTACCATACAAAGTTTTTATTGAATAAATAAAAGCAAAAAGTCCTTCCAGGCTCTGAAGAAAGGGGTGCGCCCCAGAAACGTTAGCCGTTCCGCCATTGGGGTACCATTGGATCCTCGGCAGGAACCAGGAGACTGGTCTGATAAGCGGTATTTAAGCTCTCTTTGTAAGTAGGACTTTTTGCTTTTAATTATTTAATAAAACCTTTTTATGGTAATGCACTAGGTCGGTGCGCCCACTTCTCTTTTTTTCTTAGTTACATGAACGCCCATGGTTCTAAGGAGGGCTGCAAGACTCTAGACCTTGCCCTAGAATTGGACTACATCACCCTTTAGCGAAAACACCAGAGCGCAGGAGATTTTTGTATTGTATCATGTGTGCTAGAAATATCTTATTAAATTACAATACGCTTTGCTCAGAGTGGACCTGAGAACTGAGCGATCAGTGGTTTTTGATCTCTCAGTGTAGAACCAGCAGGGGGGGGGGGCAGCTGCAGCATTGGAACAATGCTGCTGCCATCTAGGTGATTATGAATGTTTATTATTTTATACTCCTTCTACTTTTAACATACGTTGTATCAGGGAAGCCAAAGAATTGGGCTTCCAAGGCACCAAGAGATAAAAAAAAACAGACATGCCACAAAATTGTTGACACATAGTAAAGTGATGTGTTGCATTGGGGTGCCATCCAAAATAAACATCCAAAATTATTGGCACTGCAATGTGTCAACAAATGTTTGTTGCAACCCATGCAGTAACGTACATGTTCCCGTAATGCATGGATGTAAATTGGCCCAAGCTTGGTGGAGTGAAATCAGCACAGTCCCTCTTACTTCCAGGAGTGCCTGCCTGGCTAGCAATAAATGCTCCGATTTCCATATTACAATACACCGATTGGCCCATCCACTGCCAGCCAGCCAGAATTGCCACAGGCCAGCTAGAACCTTGTAGTGGACCAGATGTGGCACGTGAGCCACAGTTTAAAGGCCCCTGCTCTAGGAAAACAGGACCAGATAACGGGGGGAAATTTAGCAAGAACTTCAGCAATGACAGTGCCCAGGGACTGAAAACTGTATCAATTCTGCCGCCTACTATCTTCCATACTTTTCTTGCCAGATTTCCACTAGTCACCTTCCACTCCAGCCTTCCTGGCTGCTTTGACCCTGTCTCAGTTCTCTCAGGGTGAAAAGCAGTGTGATGGTGATGATCTGGGGTTTTCGCATGAGACCAAGCAACAATATACTGCTGAACCTCTCAGCACAGTGGCCTTTTCTTTCCATGTGCAAACTATGGCCCGGATTCACATACATCGGCGCATATATATGCCACCGTAGCATATATTCTTTTTGCTACGCCGACGCAGCGCAGAGAGGCAAGCACAGAATTCACAAAGCACTTGCTCTCAAAACTACGCTGGGTTTCTAAGGCGTAAGCCGGCGTAGGTGAAAGTGGGCCTAAGACATGCAAATGAGGCGTGACCCCATGTAAATGATAGGCCGAGTGCCAGACAAGTACTTAGAACGGACTGCGCATGCATCGTGTCGTGGCCGCATCCCAGTGCGCATGCTCACAATCACGTCGAAACAACTGCCTAAGATACGTCGAATCACTGCCTCCAGTGTGAACGTAACCTACGCCCAGCCATATTCACGTACAACGTAAATAAATAAAATTTGATGGCTTGTGTTCCCTGGTCCATACAGTTGTGTTCAAAATTATTCAACCCCCACTAAAATTGATTGTTTTGGCCAGTTTGACATTGATTTTGATCATCCTGTCATCCTGCTTACAATTAAATCAATGAGGCACGTGTAGGTCAGACAAAAATAACATAACATTTATAATGAAATAACCACAAATGTCTTTTCTGTGCTCACATCATCATCAGTTTTATTCAACCCCCAAGTGACATTCAATCTTAGTACTTAGTACAACATCCTTTTACAGTTATAACAGCTTTTAAACGTGAAGCATAGCTTGACACAAGTGTCTTGCAGCGATATACGGGTATCTTCGCCCATTCGTCATGGGCAAAAGCCTCCAATTCAGTCACATTCTTAGGCCTGCGCACAGCAACTGCTTTCTTTAAGTCCCACCAGAGGTTCTCAATCGGATTTAAGTCTGGTGACTGCGATGGCCACTCCAAAATGTTCCAGCCTTTAACCTGCAACCATGCTCTAGTGGACTTGGAGGTATGCTTGGGATCATTGTCCTGTTGAAAGGTCCAACGTCTCCCAAGCCTCAGGTTTTTGATGGACTGCATCACATTGTCATCCAATATCTCCTGGTACTGAAGAGAATTCATGGTACCTTGCACACACTATTGCTTCCCTGTACCTGCAGAAGCAAAACAGACCCCCCGCCATGCTTCACAGTAGGCAAGGTGTTCTTATCTTCATAGGCCTTGTTCTTCCTCCTCCAAACATAGCGTTGATCCATGGGCCCAAACAGTTCTAATTTTGTTTTATCAGTCCACAGAACACAATCCCAAAACTTCTGTGGTTTGTCCACCTGACTTTTGGCATACTGCAGTCGACTCTTCTTATTCTTTGGAGACAGCAAGGGGGTGCGCCTGGGAGTTCTGGCATGGAGGCCTTCATTATGCAGTGTGCGCCATATTGTCTGAGCAGAAACTTCAGTACCCACATCTGACAAATCTTTTCTCAGTTCCTCAGCAGTCACACGGGGACTTCTCTCCACTCTACGCTTCAGGTAGAGCACAGCAGTCAAAGTCAGCATCTTCTTTCTGCCACGACCAGGTAGCGTTTCAACAGAGCCCTTTGCCTTGAATTTGTGAATGATGCTTCCTAAGGTGTCTTTTGGTATATTTAACATCTTTGCAATCTTCTTATAGCCATTGCCCTTCCTGTGAAGAGTAATCACCTCTTCTCCTGTCTTCCTGGACCATTCTCTTGACTTCACCATGTTTGTAACCACACCAGTAAATGTCTAGAAGGAGCTGAGTATCACAGTCATTTTAAAGCTGCCTAATTGGTGCTTATTAGGCTTTATTGCTGCTCCCTGACGTCCACAGGTGTTTTCAATACCTGATTGAAAACACTTCAATGAACCTCTGTTCTTCGGAGTGGTAGTCTTTAAGGGGTTGAATAATTGTGTAAATGAAGAATTCACAAAAGAAACATTTACTACTGTATTACAAAACCAATTGGTGTCATTTTAGTTGCATATGGTTCTTTAAGAAGTCCTTGTAGGATTTCATTCTGAATTCAATTACAAATGTACACTAAATTTCCTAAAACCCTTTACAGCATTAGGGGGTTGAATAATTTTGAATACAACTGTACCTTTGCATGGGTTGCGCCTCATATATGGGGAATAACTTTACGCCGGACGTACGACTTACGCAAACCGTGTATATTATGCGCCAGGCGCAATTATGTTCGTGAATCGCCGTATTTCCCTCATTTGTATATTTGAATTGAAAATCAATGGGAGCACCTCATGCATCCAGCGTAAATATGCGCCCACTCTGCGCTGGAGTAGGAAAGTTAAGTCGGTGGGATGAAGCCTATTTTTAGGCATATCTTAGTTTGTGGGTCGGCGCATAGATACGACGGAGCACATTTGTACTTACGTCAGCGTATCTGGAAATATGTCGGCGTAAGTGCTTTGTGAATCCGGGCCTATGTCTACAAGGAACCCTTCACTTAGTGACATTACGCTAAGAGTTCAAAAATGCCACATGCTTCTCATTGTGATGAACACTAACACTGATGGATATGGTCTCATACACTGTATCCCTGTTAAGACAAGTAACATTGCAGGACCACGTCTCTAAAATTGAGGATGGAGTTGAGGCCCGTGAGGCTAAATTGCAGCAGATCCCAAAAGACTCTTTAGTGCATAAACAATCGTCCACTATCTGCGTACAAAAGATAGCTGATCTCGAGTACCACCTGGGGCACAATAATATATGCATGATATGCCTTCCAGAATGTGAGGAAGGTTCTGATTCCACTATATTTGCAGAAAAATTGTTGCTGGAGGTATTTGAAAGGGATGCTTTTCTCCCATGTTTACAGTGGAGCGTGCACAAAGGGTGACCTTCCAGAACCATACCCCTAGGTGTCCACCTATAAAATAAAGCAAGAGACACAACCTTATGACTTGTCATAAGTGGAATGAAATCCTGTTTAACAATGTTAATATGTTCTCAATTGAGGGCTTTTACACTGGGGCAGTGCACTTTGCAGGATGGGAAAAAATGTCCTGCAAGCAGCATCTTTTGGGCAAGTACACTACTCACTACTAGAACAAACCACACACATATGTGGTATCACCGCGATTGTCAGGAGTAAATTAATTTATTTTATGGGTGTTTTTTGGTGGTGGGTCATGGCAATAGCATAAAAGTATACACATTTTTATATATATATATATATATATATATATATATATATATATATATATTTATATTTATATATAAAAGTATATATATGTAATATATATTGTCCTTTGACAATTAAAAAGAAAAAAAAATCAGGAAATATCCTTTAACATTTTCCTCCAAATAATAGCCTAATTTGTTCTGAAAAAAAAACCAAGGCATAATCCACCTGGATACATTAAGAAGTTGCGAAGATGTGTACAGTTTTAATAACACACGTCAAAGTTGGGCTTGGGCATTAAGGTTTGTTTTGACTCTGGTCATGAAGGGGCGAAGTCATCTAATATGTTATAATTGGTCTAATATCTTCAACAATCTATTTTATAAAAACATAGGGCCAGATTCAGGTACATCTGCGCATTATTGGACCGGCGTAGCGCACCGGCTTTACGTTAGACTGGCGCAATGTCGCGGCGCAATTACCCTATTCTCGTCGCTTTTACACAGAAATTAGCGCCTGCGCAACGTTATTTCTGAGGCGCAAGGCGGAGTAATCCAAATTAGGAAGGACGTGGGCGTGTTACATTGAAATGAGCCGTGACCCCATGCAAATGAAGGGCCGGCCGGCTCGCGCATGCGCGCTTGAAGCAGACCATGTCAGCACCTCTGTGCGCATGCTCACAACTCGGGAACAGCACAATCAGTGAAATTGGAAGTGGACTAGGGCAAAATCATGAACTACGCAGACAGCATAAATAGACACACACAAACGCACTTCCTTTGCAAAAGTATATCCCTTTGTATCCCTCCCTATACAGCAAGGTGCTTTTGTTCTGTTGTTGCGTTGTTGTTTGTCTTTGTGATATTTGTGGACTGTGTGATCTAGTGTTTGTTAGAAGATATTTGTAAGTGATTTTTGGTGACTGCTTGTGAGAGTTTTTGGTTGTTAGTTTTTTGTTCGTTTGTTTTCTTGCTTGATTTTTCCTGCTGTTTTCTTGCTTGATTTTTCCTGTTTGTTTTTGTGACTGATTATTCCTGCTTGTTTTTGTGACTGATTTTTGCTGACTGTTTGGGAGTGAGTTTTTGTCTAAGTATGACGGAGAGAAAGAGGAAGCTAAATTTTACTTTGGGGGAGAAACGAATTCTTGCAAGGGCCATTTCCGATTATGGGCGTTTCCTCCACGGCCTGGAGAGTGCCAACACCACCCCGGCCAGGAGGAGAGAGATTTTGGACAGGATTACTGACCAGGTGAATGCATCAGGGGGGGGGGGGGGGAGACCCGGACACGGTCGGGGATTGAAAAGAAAATCAATGACCTCCGGCGTCTGGTCAAAAAGAAGCTTGCCAAAATGCTAGCCCATGCCAGGGGCACAGGAGAGGGCCCACCATGCCCTGTTAGGCTGACAGCGGAGGAGCGTGCGGTGGCCCAGACCTTTCATAGGCAACAGGTGGAGGGCCTGCCCGGCTATGACTCAAGTCATGAAGGCGTGATGCCAGGTAAGGTTTTTTGGCCCTATCAGGTGTGTAGCATGTGTGGGGGAGGGGGTGAAAGGGAATATGTGGCAAGTGTGTGGATCCTCCAACCTGTGAATGTTTTGTGTCATCCACATCCCAGCCTGATGAGGACCCCCCGACAAGGCCGGAGTCCTCGGAGGAGGTTGAAGAGGAGGAGGTTGAGGAGGAGGAGTTTGAGGAGGAGGAGGAGTCCATGTCAGGCACTGGACTTTTGTTTTTGGAGGACTCTTCCCCTCTGGTCAGCAGCCAGCACTCCATAAGGGGTAGCCCCCCCACTCCTCCCCCAACAGGGCTCCTCTCCCAAGGACCTCCCCTTCTCCCCGGCCACAAGCCTCAGCTGGAGGCAGGAAGGCGACCCAGAAGACCAGGGGGCTGGCCGATCTCCTGCCCGCCACTCTGAAAAAGGACCAGTTCCGTCAGACCCGCCATTTGGGAGAGGTCAGCCAGACCTTGGGACGGATGGAGGAGAGCCTGTCCTCCATAAAGGATACGCTTGGGGACCTGGACTGCCACTCCCGGGCTCTTACAAACTGCCTAAACAACCTGCAGACTACAGCAGCAGGCGTTGGGCAGGATGTGAGGGCCCTCACCCAGGCTATCCAGGCCAATACGGCATCATTAAGTGCTGGCCTAGACAGAATTGCCATGGCCTTGGAGGGCAGACCGCCAGGTGGGCAGAGACCAGGGGCTGCTCCTCCTTCCCCGGTTTACCCCCTCCCCCATGAGTCTCCCCTGAGGAGCCGTGGGCGCCCCAGGCGTGGCTCACGTCAACAGCATTAATTTGTTTTTCCCCTTTTTTTTGGCCTGTTTTTTTTTTTTTTTTTGCCAATTTATTTTTTTGGTGCTGGAAAATTTTTGCTTTTGCTGGGTATTTTTTTTTTTTTGGGGTTGTGAATGCTGTTTGAATGTGGGGGTGACATTCCTGCCGGAAAAGGAGTGTCACCCTCAATTTTGGTGGAGAAGGGTTCCCCAGGACCAGGGAGAAGTGATCCCCAGTTCTGTGTGAATGGTGTATGAATGTACAGTGACATAATTGGAGCCTTGGCGTGGCGTTGCTGCTCACAAGTCCTGCATGGTGGACTGGTGCCAATCCAATTTGATGAGGATGTGGGGTGTGTGTGCTAGGGACCACAGTGGTGTGCATGCATGCATTCTCATTGTGCCATGATTAATGTGTGTATTTAACGTGCAAAGATGCATAATGTGAGCTGGCATGAGATGGGGTCATGAGATGGGGTCCCAGTGCATATGCAGAGTCACCCTGAAGGGATAAGACAGGAGGATGTTAGTAGTGCATGTGCCGCTTGTGATGTGTGCATCATGGGGGGGGGGGGGGGCAGTCATGCCTGCCACCCATGTCACTCACCAACCAGCCAGCTGTCCTCATACATTTTCTGTTCGAAATCTGTGGGGATGGGGCTCTGATTGTATATGTAGCTGTCATGGGTGTCATGGGTAGTGTCATGTGTTGGGCTGGTGATGTCCTCCTGCAGGGTTGTGGTTAATTCCATGATGGCATGAGGGGAGAATCTGAAGATGCGAGACACCTCAGAATCACTCATGCCATAGATGTCTATGCGTGTGTGATATATCCTCTCCCGTGAAGAGTAAAGAGTGAAGAGTGAGGGGCTTGTATCAGATAAGAATATTGTATTAGATTAGATTAAATAGTAAAGTTTTTATAAGCAAAAAAAAAGTTGAAGAAAAAAAAAAAAACGTGCCCTCCTCAGTGCCCTCCTCCTTCTTTGCTCATTTAAAGTCAGTAGTATAGCTATGAGCATGGATGCCACTGGCATGTTGGCATACAGTTTGTTGGGCAACATGTGTGACTGCTCAGCTCCTCACTAACAGTGTTGCTTTATCTGACATGTAGACGAATTGTCTAATTTTAGAGCAGCTTTTATATGGTCTAATTTTAGACAGAACATTTAGCTGTTGCGCACAGCGCGTAGCCTGCGCTGCACCAACGTTCTTTTGTGGATCCCCGTAACTCCCTCATTAGCATATTTGAATAGCAAATCAATGGTTTGTCTAGTGCAGTTTTGCGCGGACGGATGCGCCTGTCTAACGAAATTACGCTGGACAAAAAAAAAGATTTCTTGCGTATCTCGTTTTGGGGATGCCGTGCATCGAAACGCACGCGCACAATTAGACTTACGCCGCGCATCTCCTGTTACGCCGGCGTAATCGCTCTATGAATCTGGCCCATACATCTTTGCTGTGCTGTTTTAACACAATTTCATTGCATATCTATTAAATTCACATCATATGTCCCCAAGATGTCTATTTAGTGTCTGTCACTAATGGTATTATAGCCACAGATCCACATTATGGATTTATGGGTCCTCTGATATTGGCAGACATACTTTTGTTTCTGTGCATTTTTAATGAATTTAACCAGAATATTTAGTTTACAATACACATTCTATATCTTCTAAAGTAAACCCTTTTTTAGCAGTCAAGATCTTCTAAATTGTGGATCTTTTATTTTTAAGTCATTATATGAAGATATTTTTCTAGTTACCACTAAAGCTTCATTTAAATAATCAGGGAACATATATATTGATCTTTTTGAATATCATGTTACCAAGAAATTAAACAAAAAATGTTATTTACCAATTTTCATCAACATATTGATGAATTGATAATTTTCTAGTGGAATAGACTTCTTTTTAAATGCAGTGCATTGATGTTAGAATTTAATGACTAGTAAATCTATGGATAGGTGGACATTCATTACAGTAGACATGAAAAAGTCAGAGCATGTTTTGAAATGAATTCCCCTAAAACAAGATAGTTAGGGCTTAACATTGACAAAATGTATAGGGATTTATTTACTAAAACTGGAGAGTTTAAAATTGTGAGCCATCTGCAACCATCAGGTTTTTGCTTCAGCTTGTTCAATTAAGCTTAAATAACGCAGTCCCACACAGAGGTAGGCAATAGCCATTGATGGATCTAAGATAGAACCAGTAGCCATCTGCAACAACCAGAAGGATCAATATCCAAATCTAAACCAGAAGTGGTAATGTTCCCTAAAAGACTGGGAACTGTTAAGAGAATCGACCTGATACTCAGACCAAGATAAGAAACACCACCAAAGGGAATGACTACCTCAGAAGATAATGAGCCTGCACCAGCAGAAGCTGTGAGCCAAAGCAAATACCAATAGGTGGAGCAATATATCTATTGAAATGGGGAGAACAGACTAACAACAGGAATGGACAAAAAAGGGATAACTGGGTGATTCCTAGCCTCATGATAAATTACTAAAAGATAACTGGACAACAGGTGAACCAGGTAAGAACTAGTCTCGGAATGATAAAAGTCCCAAGCCTTAAACTTTTGACCCTAAGAGTTGGGGAAGGTGGCTCCAATAAGTATTAGATAAGTCTAGGACATTCATAAAATCTCATATGAGATAATAAAGATAGAAAAAGAGAAAATATCTGCCCTACGTGTGACAAAGGCATCAAAGTAGCTCATGTACCTTTTTTAGCCACATGTTAGTCATATGTTTTATCGCACAAAAAATGCGCAACAGAATGCGGGACTTTTAAACAATTGCACTCAGGGCTACTGATAGAAATTGCGGGGCCCCGTACAGAATACCTGACAGCCCCCCCCCCCCCCAAGAAAATATTAAAGCTAGATTTTGCTATAAATACAATAAAATCAGCAGACACAAATACAGCATAACCCTCAGAATTCCTGCAAAATCTAAAAGATAAAACTAGTTAATAAATAAAAATGAAGATAAGATAAAAAAAAAATATGCAGGCAGGATCAGAAAGACAGAGGGAGAGAAACAAAATAGTTAGAGAGATAAACTCAGGTGCAGAAATAACCTTAGAAGCAGTGCACATAGGGAAGGGGATTAGTGAAGGAGATAAAGGCAGATAAACGCAAGCAGCAGGGAGAGGGGAGGAGAGCAGCTTTTATCTGCTGGAGGAAAAGAGACACAATTATCGTCTGTCACTAATCCCCCACCCTGTGTAGGCTCCCCTGTGTGCTTGGGCCCCATACAACAGGGCTGGTGGTCCCCCCCATCAGCGGCCCTGATTGCACTGCATCCATAAAGCATGTTTTGCTGCATTTTTTGGGTGTATCTGGAAATGCAGGCAGAAATGCAGGTTTTTGCCCGTATTTCAGGAGCACTTATGTGTGAAGATGTCCTTAGAGAAATTGTGAAGTAAAAAATCCTTGATCCTATATTTGTAAGCAAAGTTTTTATGTACCTAGTACAGATATATATATTTTTTAGATCGATCGATTTTTATTCAATAATCCAGAAAATCTAAATAAAGCTTATCCAAAATTATTGCAGTTTCTCTTTAACAGATTATGATTTAACCACTTAAGGACCACCTCCTGCACATTTATGTTGGCAGAATGGCATGGCTGGGCACATGCACGTACAGGTACGTGCTGTGCTAGTACCCAGCCGCGGGTCGCGAGAGCGCGCCTGCGGCGTGCTCCCGTGACCCCGTCCGAAGCTCCAGGACCGCGGGACTCGCAGATCCGATTGCCGCTGGAGTCCGGCGATCGGTCCCCTGGAGCTGAAGAACGGGGAGAGCCCCGTTCTTCACTGTGGCATCGTCATCGATCGTGTGATTCTTTTTATAGGGATACACAATCGATGACGTCACACCTACAGCAACACCCCCCTACAGTTGTAAACACACATTAGGTCACACATAACCCCTTCAGCGCCCCCTAGTGGTTAACTCCCAAACTGCACTGTCATTTTCACAATAATGAATGCATTTTAAATGCATTTTTTGCTGTGAAAATGACAATGGTCCCAAAAATGTGTCAAAATTGTCCGAAAAGTCCGCCATAATTTCGCAGTTAGGAAAAAAATCGTTGATCGCCGCCATTAGTAGTAATAAAAAAAAATTAAAAAAAATCTGGTTCTGAGATATACACAGCTCTGTCTAATAGGGCCAAATAACTGCTGCAGTTAGGCCCCTTTCACACTGGGGCGGGAGGTGCGCTGATGGTATAGCGGCGCTATTTTTAGCGGTGCTATACCATCGGAATTGCCGTGGAATTGCGCAGTATTCGGCCACTAGCGGTGCGACTTTGACCCCCCGCTAGTGGCTTTTGGAGCGGTCCTGCTAGCGCACCACTCCATTGTGAAAGCCCTTGGGCTTTCACATTGATACTGCAGGGCAGGAGTTTTTCAGGCGGTATTTAGGCGCTATTTTTAGCACTAAAACGCCTGAAAAAGCCTCCACCAGCTTGTGACTATAAAGTGAAAGGAGAAGTAGAAGGCTCATCTTCCTGTCTTTCTGTTCTGTCTGTCTATCTGCATGCTCCTTGTTAGCACTTTAGCACTGCAGCATAACCCATTGGCTCCTAGTGCTGATTCTCTTTCTCCTAGTCTAAGCGCTGCTGTACAGGGACCGCAAGACAGATATCAAGTCCAATTCAGGTACTTCAACTGCTTGCAATTCATTTTTTTTATTAAAAAATGTATTTAAAGCAGGGGTCCACCCTAAAAACTATTTTCTAACGTTACACTATGCCGAATTTTTTATTTTTTTGCTGTACATACCTTCGTACAGCTATTTTCCCCCCACGGCTTCCGGGTAGTGAATCCCGCGGGACTGGGCATTCCTATCCAGCAGGTGATTGACGTGATGACAAAAACTAGCTCCCGAGCGTCACGAGTTGCCGAAAGACGCCGAACGTATGTGCGCAGGTGCCGTATAGCGTTGTAATGTTAGAAAATAGTTTTAGGGTGAACCCCCGATTTAAAAATACAGAGCTGCCTTAATCAGTGAATTTTGTCAAAAATTAGTTCAGCTTTAATCATGGTTTCTCACCTATGGTCCACATGTTGATTACCAGGAACTACATACTTGTATAATTATGCAGTACAGCCATTATGACATTGAAATGCTTTGAGTTGGAGAAAAGTAGCCTCAAGAATGGAAATTCAATAACTGAAACAGTGTCACTATTGTTATACTATTTGCTTCTGAATATTAATCATAATACACATAACCCAGATCAGTTTAGTATTGGAAGCAATGCATCTGCATTCACATTACCTCCCAAAATGACAAAACATTACGCATGCAAGATAATATATAATATAGTAGGTATATAATAATTATACAAAATGTAATATAATATAGTACAAATGCAATACTATTATAGAAGGTAAAGTGTAAAAAAAATTTTTTTCAAACATCATGCATTATTTAAAGTGGTTGTAAACCCCCATTAATGAAATATGTAGTGTTTAATTATCCCTCTCCAAAGCTCTGAATGCCATGTCTTTCTGCTGCTCCATTCCTCTTTTATCAGCATAGTCACTTCTAACAAGTTCTCCGACACAGGAGATAAGAGCAGCTGGAAATTTGTGTCAGGAGGGTGCTTAGAGATAGATAAGCAGAGAGCTTGTCTATTCACAGTACAGTTCTGCATGTTCCTTTGTTACTCTGCCTATGTGCAGGGGGGTGCCTTTCCTCCAATCAGCTCTTACACAGTGTATGCCCAGACTCTACACCCACTGCTGAATGAGGAAACAAGATTTATAACACGATGTGCACTTTCTAAAGAATATAGAAAGGGAAAGACAGCAGATATACATGTAAAACTTTCTGAGACCAGTCACTTCTCTGGAAATAGGAGAGGGTTTACAACTACTTTAATGTCCTTTTGAAAATAATGGTAAATGTTAATGCCAAATCCAAATTTGCTATATCTAATCACTTTACTAATGATGTTAGGTGAAACATATTAATGACTGGTGTTCCAAGTGGCTGACATACTAAATGAGTAAAGCATGTTCACTTTTCAGTGTGAAAATTAATTTTGCAAAGAATAATCAATCATGTGCAAGGAAATAAAAAAAAAAAATTTCTTCTACACAATTTGGATGATAGTCAGCATGTCTTCCTTTTATTGTTTAAGATAACTGAAAATTTCCTTGCAAAGTGCACATGATTTACGTCTAAATCAGCCACATTGAGTCTAAAAAAAACTGGGTTAGAGTGTGATACATGCTCAAAACTATGAGGAGAAGTACTATACAAATAGTGCTGGACATGCATTAAATTAAATATCTTGTTACAGCTTGGGTTTGTCTATGGGCAAAAAAAGCAGACTTGCCGTAAACTGGCTGTAGTATATATGGATGTGTAACAGCCTGTATCTTAAAGGTTACATCTCAGCCTGCTTTTATTAACATTGGTGGAAATCAGGGACGTGGAAGAGAATGGACTGTGAAATACAGAAATATTCTCACCTGTTGCAGTACTGAGGACAAAAATTGGAGTTTTAAGTGAAGCTCTAAAGCCTGTCGCTTTTCCTAATTTTGTTTTCAGAAGGCAATTAAACAAAGAGAAAGTTATAGTACAGTTAAATTCAGAATTGCATATGTGAAAACTACATCACAACAGGAAACAATATGGATGCACTTCAAGCAATTTATGCTATGATACATTTTGCAATAAAGTAAATCTATTACGTTGTCCATTCAGGATGAAGTGACAGGTTCTCTTGAAAGCTCACTTTCCATCCATTAATACACACGTTTACTATGCTACAGACTACCCTTCCCTCTCCCCCTATGCTCCAGGGTTACCTGTTCCCCTCCCACCATGCTCCAGGTTTACCTGTTCCCCTCCCACCATGGTCCAGAGTTGCCTGTTCCCCTCCCACCATGGTCCAGAGTTGCCTGTTCCCCTCCTACCATGCTCTAGGGTTGCCTTTTCCCCTCCTACCATACTCCAGGGTTGCCTGTTCCCCTCCTACCATACTCCAGGGTTGCCTGTTCCCCTCCCACCATGCTCCAGGGTTACCTGTTCTCCTCCCACTATGCTCCAAGGTTACCTCTTCCACCCCACCCCCATGCTCCAGGGTTACCTGTTCCCCTCCCACCATGCTTCAGGTTTACCTGTTCCCCTCCCACCATGCTCCATGGTTACCTGTTACCCTCCCACCCTTCTCCAAGGTTACATGTACATTTCCCACCATGCTCCAGGGTTACATGTTCCCCTCCTACTATCCTCTAGGGTTATATTTTCCCCTCTGACCGTGCTCTATGGTTACATGTTCCACTCCCACCCTGCACCAGGGTTAGATGCTCATGTCCCACTATGCTCCAGGGTTACTTGTTCTCCTGTCAAGCACAACAGTGTTCAGGTCTGGCATCTGGCCCCTTAGGCCTCAGTACTAGTTCCTGAAATGAAGGGGAGAAGGTCACATTCTGCCTCATACCCAGAAGGGCCAGGTATTTCTGACAAACTAATGGATCAGCTGGGGAGCCAGGCAAAGTTAGTCATTACTGGGTGGGCCTTTAAAGACAGCCTGTCACTTTGACCTGAATGCACCAAGTAACAGATTTACTTTAAACTGGTTAAACCCCAAAAAAATACACATTTGGTTACATTTCTCCAAATCAAAGATGAAGAAAGCATAATTAACTTTTGGTAGGCAAATATATGACTAATTCATCAAAACTGCAACAAATCCAAAGCTGTGGCCCATGACAATTTTGATTTATATACAAGTATATTTTAAGTCATCTGTAAAACAATCATTTATTGGCTGATTATTTGCACAATTATTCATGTGCTTGTGTCCCCAGTACTCATATTTGTATACAGGATTTATACAGCACAGCACTTTACAAAATAAACATTTACAATTCTATTCAAGACAAGATAGTTGGGAGGGCCCTGCTCGTGAGAGCTTTCATTAATTGAACTCTGTATGGGGCGGAGACAACTCCCACAAAGCAACAGATGCCAAGTCATAGACTTTATAGATGTGATGTAGATGTCATCATGTGATAACTATCATCTCAAAGTTCATCATGTCTGTAATGTATTGCTAACCAGGATGTGAAATGTTTTGTTATGGCCACATAGGTCATCATGGAAAAATTAGCTTTCTTTCTGAAATACAATCATCAGCCTTACATCAGAAGTACAATTATACAGTATATATAATGATTTGTTTAAATGGGAAAAACTAAGAAAAGAGCAAAACATTTTTATTATTACTTTACATTATCTGTTACAATATTAGTGCAACTTAAAGTGATTGTAAAAGTTTTTTTTTTTTTTAAATGACAAACGTGTCATACTTACCTCCACTGTGCAGCTAGTTTTGCACAAAGTTGCCCCGATCATCCTCTTCTGGGGTCCCTCGGGGGCTCTCGTGGCTCCTCCCTGCATTAGATAACCCCCTCTGGGAAGCTCTCTCCCGAGGGGGTTACCTTGCGGGCGTGCTCATGTGTCATACACTCGGCGTCCAAAGATGGCAAGTGTATGACTCCACCCAGCCACCGCTGCCTGCATCATTGGATTTGATTGACAGCAGCGGGAGCCAATGGCTGCACTGCTATCAATCTATCTAATCAACACCAAGGGACGCGCTGAGCTTGCTCAGGTAAGTAAAATGGGGGGCTGGGTTGCCGGTGATTAGCAGGTGTTTTTTCACCTTAATGCATAGGATGCACTAAGGTGAAAAAACACAAACCTTTACAACCCCTTTAAAGAAGAATTATGATTTTTTTATTTTATTTAGCTGTTAAATAACTTAAAGGAGTTGTAAAGGATTTTTTATTTTTTTTTGCTGAAATGACTGTTTACAGAGTATAGAGACATAGGGCCAGATTCAGGAACACTTGCGCTGGAGTATTTCGATATGCGCCGCGTAACTGTGATGATGCGCCGTCGTTTCTATGTGCCCGTACCCACCAAACTAGATGCGCCCAATAACGGGTCATTTGCGACTGGCGGAACGTTCCGACGCCAGAGTATCGTCAGCGCTTAATTTCGTTGGGCGCATCAGTCGCGCCTATTGATTTCCCCTGCAAATATGCAAATGAGGGATTTTTCACAATTCACGAACGGATTAGCACCATACGCTGGCTACATGCGCCGCGCGTATCTCGTCCGTCCGGCGCAAAGTTATTTCTACAAAAGGCTGCTTTATCTTTACTCCAGATGGCCACAGGTCAGCAGGAGAGCAGCTACAGCAGCGTTACCGACGATAAGAGCTAGCTGAGCACCCCCACTTGCAGGACAACACCTCTGTCCATGCTTGTCTGTCAAATTTTACAGCCATGGAGGAAGACATCATAGGTCTCCATAGCCGAGATGACGGCTGACAGCTCCTGGCCATTAAAGTTCAGCTTTCTCCTGTGTGTTTGCGGGGAACGGGAGCAGCCATCTCAAAACAAAAGTAACATCACTGCGGGGAGGGGGAGCAGGATATACTTTAGTGCCGAAATGGCGCTTCTACGGGCGCATTTAAACGCCCAACGGAAGGCATTGCGCTGACGTTTCCCGTGAAGTGGTGCCGACGGAAGTTGTGAGCATGCGCACAAAGGGGGCGAGTGGAGCCGCACTCACTGCGCATGCTCCGTGGTTGATGCGCTGAACGTAAGCCTCTGCGCTGGGCTCCGCCCATCATTTACATATGATCACACCCACTTCCACTTGCGTCGGGTTACGCCAGCGCATTATCGTTACTCTGGCGCAAGTTTACGCGCAACTGCTATGTGAATTACAGGACTTGCGCTGAAAGGGTCTTCAGAGTAACGTAAATGAGAAGCGTTACTCTGGAGCAAAGATGCTCTCATCTACCTGAATCTGGCCCATAATAGTTAACTAATTCCTTTTAAAAACGATTAAAAATAGATAAAAACCAATCAAATAATGTATCTGTAGTTTTTTAGTTTCGTTTTGGCATCTAGTTTCGTTTTTGCATGTTATGCTGTAACTATGCTGGACAGAGCCATAGAGCAGTGATGGTTTGGAAAACGAAACTAGAAGCTCCCAGTACTGTGGTCCTCAGGAAACAGACAACCAGGAAGTGTTCAAAACAGAGGAGAATTACAGAAACATCTGAGCAAAAACGAACAATGAGGACATGAAACCAGGACTGCAGTAAGGTAAAGGAAGCTATTTAGCTAAAAAAAAAATCCTTTAGTGACCCTTTAAGGCAAACTGCATCATTTTACATTGAATATGTCCATGCAGTTAAATCACTGCAGTGTTGTCACCCTGCTCAGTTCAGCTTTCTCTACTCTACCAATAATTTGAAGGAAAAATACTAAGGAAAGAAGAATGTCTCCTAATGAGACTACTCTTTCCTTTCTTTCAAGGTACTGCAACAATGAGCAACAGTAAATATTCAGCATCGTTGCACACCAGTCATTGTTATACTGATTGGGACACAAGCTACAAGAGTAGCCCAAACCAGACATCAAAATTGTTGATGCATGCTCTATTTACAGCCACACACTGCTTTATTGAACTTGTGATCATTAGGGGTTTTACTTTAGACAGCTATGAGAATTTCACTTTCTTATGACTGGTCCCTTTTACACTCACACATTTAAATGGATAAGGCATCTGTTAATTCTCTTGCAGGTTTACATTTGCTCATTCAACCTTGTTCATACTCTGTCTTATTCTGATAATGCTTGTACTGAGATTTCCAGCTAGCCCTACAAAATTATTTAGCACCTGTAACTGGCTTTTGACTTTTGGGGAGAGGACTTCATGACATGTTTGCAGAGAAGACCAGGTCACCAGTGATGAATCAGTGATTTGAGGGCAAGCCAATAGAGTTGGGCAAACGGTTTGAGCCGAGCAAAAGCTTGGTCTGAACATCGCCTGTTCGCCCATTCCCCCTGAATTAACAGGGCACTCGATGGGAGGTGGAATGTTCGCCTGCCAAGCGCCCCGCAATACACTGCACGTGCATTCTAGGGCCTTAATTGGATGAAGCATCTGACTCCTTTTTATTTTTTTTGGTTGCTGTGTGTTTTTTTTTTCCTGCCTGCCCTCTTTTTCTTTTAATTGTTTGACACAGTTTTTCTAAATGCGATGCTGGTGTTCCCTCTTTTTTTTTTTGACTTTTTTTTACATTTCTGTCAACATCAGTCCTCAATTTAACCACTTCCATACCAGGCACTTACGCACCTTCCCGCCCAAGCCAATTTTCAGCTTTCAGCACTGTCGCAATTTGAATGACAATTGCGCGGTCATGCTACACTGCACCCAAACAAAATTGGCGTCCTTTTTTCCCCACAAATAGAGCTTTCTTTTGGTGGTATTTGATCACCTCTGCGATTTTTTTTTTTGCGCAACAACTAAAAATAGAGCAAAGATTTTGAAAAAAAAATAAAGTTTTTATTTTTTTCTGTTAATTTTTTTGTAAATGAGTATGTTTTCTCTTTCAATTACGGGCACTGATATGGTGGCACTGATGGGCACCGATGGGCACCGATGAGGTAGTTCTGATGGGCACCGATTAGGTAGCACTGATGGGCACTGATAGGCGGCGCTGGTATGGGGCACTGATGGGCACTCATGGGCGGCACTGATGGGCACTCATGGGCGGCACTGATGGGCACTCATGGGCACTCATAGGCGGCACAGATGGGCACTCATAGGTGGCACAGGTGGGCACTCATAGGTGGCACAGGTGGGCGCTGTTAGGCGGCACAGGTGGGCACTGATAGGCGGCACAGGTGGGCACTGATAGGCGGCACAGGTGGGCACTGATAAGTGGCACAGGTGGGCACTGATAGGTGGCACAGGTGGGCACTGATAGGTGGGCACTGGGCATTATTGGCACTGTGGGGTGGCACTGACAGACACTGGGGTGGCACTGATGATCACTGAGGGGTGGCACTGATGGATTAATGTTGTCAATCAGTGCCCATGTGTGGGCACTGATTGGCATCTTTTTTTTACTGCCCTTTTTTTTACTGCTGACTTTTTTTTTTTGACATTTTTTTATGTTCCCTGGTGGTCTAGTGTGGGCACTCCCTGGTGGTCCATGTGGCGATCCGAGGGGGGGCTGCGCTGATAAACAATCAGCGCGAACCCCCCCTGTCAGGAGAGCCGCTGATCGGCTCCCCTGTACTCGCGTCTGTCAGACGCGAGTGAGGAAGAGCCGTCGGCGGCTCTTCCTGTTTACATCGTGATCAGCCGTGATTGGACACGGCTGATCACGTGGTAACGAGGCTCCGCCGGAGACTCGTTACCGAGATCGGAGGTGCAGGGTGTCAGACTGACACCCCGCATCACCGATCGCCGCGCTGCGCGCCCCCACGGGCGCGCGCGGCATTGAAATCGTGCTAGACGTTTGAGAATGTCTAGTCACGATTTCATAACCACTTCCCTGCCGTAAATCGGCTATTGGCCGGGCGGGAAGTGGTTAAAGTGCACCAAACACCATATTCCACCATTTATTCAATAAAGTGCATCCAATCACACATTTCCCAGTTTCTATTAAATTTGGGTAAAACCCCCTCCATCATGTCTGGGAGGCCAACAGTGCTCGTGAGAGGCAGACGTTCCCATGCCACTATGAGGAGGCCAACAGTGCTCGTGTCCAAAGGCAAAGGTGGACCTGGTCTGTTCTCAGTCAGGGCACATTTGTCTCTGTTTAGTGATTTTGCCCATGCTATCCAGCCACAGCATGCAGGAGAGGTGGTGGACTGGCTTATTAAACCATCCTCATCCTTCTCATCCACTATGACCCAAGCTGAAACTAGTGTGTAGTCCACCACAGCTCTCAGAGTGACTTATTCTGCCTCCTTAACAACATCTACTCCTGCCATAGCCCCAGCATCATGCAAGGCGTAGTAAGCTAAATTATTTGAACACAGTGTCAGCCACTTGCTTCTTGAGGATGCACAGACATTCCTTGCTTCTGATGTTGGTTATGAGGTGGAGGAAGGGAGTAACATGAGCCTACAAAGAGGGGAGAACAACAAATTGGCAGTCATGTTCCCTCAACCACAGCCATATTGCCAAGTTGGCTCCAGTGATGAGGAGGATGGAGGGGATGATGGAGGGGATGATGATGATGAGGTCACTGACATGACTTGAGGGCCAGATAGAGCAGAGGAGGAAAGTGAGGGGGAGCACCACGCCAACTAGGCAGAATGTCCTCCAGAGCTGACCATCATGGAAGAGTAGAGAGCAGCCACTTTATTTCATTATATTGTGGAGCTGTTATCCCCTGGCCCACTTCCCACAGATCTTGTGCAGCCGATCACACTGTTGCAATTTGCAATTTCTGCCGCAAGCAGATCAAGAGTGGCACAAACACCAGCCATTTGGGTACCACATGATTGACAAGGTATTTAATCTCACACCACCCAGCCCGTTGTCAAGAGCACCTAAAAGCAGCACACAAGGGGCACAAATCTTCTCCTCCTCAATCCTCTCCTTTCATGTCTACCCCTGCTATAACTCATGACTTCTCAGCAGCATACACTGACAGGGAAGATGGTATAGCAAACGGTGTTATAGGTGTTATAGGTCCTCAGCAGCACACCTCCAGCTGTATATCAGGCAAATTTCTCTACCCCAGCTGCTGTATTGGAAAAAATACACTCTCTGCCACACACATGCCCAGCGTCTAAATTCCAGCTTCAAATTGTCCAAATTGCTGGCTTTACAACCCCTGCCTTTTCGTCTGGTGAATTATGCCGCCTCCTGTGAATTTGAAATGTGCTGTACCACAATGGCAGGTTCCCAGTCACCATTTCTTTTCATGTAAGGCCATTCCAGCTCTGTATCATCATGTGGAAGGTAATGTTTTGGCATCGTTGGGCAAGACAGTAAGCAGCAAGGTCCAGGTTACTGTAGTAATGTGGACTACTTACTACAGCAAGCATGGTTAGGGATGATATATTTAGTTTACATGACACTGGGTAACTCGCAACAAGGAAGGATGCTAGACATGAGCTTGATTTACCGCCATGTCTCCATACAGCTGGTGGTGATGATGCAAGATCTGTCAGCTACACCCCCTCTTTCGCCTCCATACCCTTCTCTGCTAAATTGTTCTATGAACAGAGAGACACTTGAATTGATCCAAAAAAATCTCCATCTTGTTCCGAGTGCGCTAAATTGTGGCCCCATCATACAAACTGGCTCCTCAAGCCGTTCTTTACTAAATAAAGAAAGCTTGCAGAGAAAATCAATTTAAATTTCTTTTTTTTATTTATTTATGTATGTCAGTTTTGGCAGACTAAGGGGACCCCTCAGGCACAAAATTTAAAGGAATTTTTTATTTTAATTTTTTTCACTAAGCATTATTAAAATCACTGCTTCTTTAAAAACTATATTTTTTAAACGTTTTTTTTTTTTTTTTTTTGGTACATGTCCCCTGGGGCAGTACTGGGCCTCCATACCCTTTTTATGGCTAATAACTTGCATATACGCCTTCAAAATGGGGACTTTTGAGTTTTCAAGTTTGGGTCCCATAGACTTTAATGGGGTTCGTGATTGGGGTCCGAACTTTTGTGATGTTCGAGAGTTCGAGGCACAAACCGAACTGGGGGGCGTTCAGCCAATAGCTCACTAGTATAATTTTGAAAAGCCTTATGCCTGATAATGGTCATCCTAAACTATTGTAGTTCAAATGAGATATTAAAAAATAGGAGGACTTGTTGGAGACAACTGCCATGTTTTACATTGTTAGTGCAACCCTAATTACTGACAATTTAAAAATGAATCTATCATAAACATTAACAATTTCAACTACGTACAGCCATGTTAAAAAGTAAGTACACCTCATGATAATTGTTGACTTTTTCAACATATTTGAAACATCTTCATACATATACAGTGCATACAGGTTAAGGCAATACTTCTGAATAAAAACAGAGACGATGTGCCCTTTTAATCATTCACAAAATGATATCAATAATGTAATGCTGTAATGTGAGAAAAGCACACCTAGGCCTAAGATGCTGGTATTGTTCCCTATATCAGAAATGGCTTGTAGATGTTTTGCTTTACACCAGTTTCCATTCCTTGGTTAATTTGCTAGTGTGCTTTGGATCAACATCGTGTTGAAAGGTATATTTCCAGTTCAACTTTTAGACAGATAGCCTCACATATCCGCAAGCACGCTTTGATATGAAGCAGAATTAATAGCTTACTCAATTATCCAAGTTGTCTTAGCCCTCAAGCAGTAAATCAAGCCCAAACCATAACATTTTAATTGCTATCTTTAACCACCATTATGCAGGTAAAGGACCTGGCCCCTTTTTGCGATTCGGTACTGCGTCACTTTAACTGACAATGCGACGTGGCTCCCAAACAAAATTGGCCTCCTTTTTTTCCCACAAATAGAGTTTTTTTTTTGGTGGTATTTGATCAACTCTGCGGTTTTTATTTTTTGCGCTATAAACAAAAATAGAGCGTCAATTTTGAAAAAAAATCAATAATTTTTACTTTTTTCTATAATAAATATCCCCCAAAAATATATAAAAAACATATTTTTTTCCTCAGTTTTGGCCGATAAGTATTCTTAAGTATTCTTAAGTATTCTTCTACTTTTGGTAAAAAAAAAAAAATCGCAATAAGCATTTATTGATTGGTTTGTGCAAATGTTATAGTGTTTACAAAATATGGGATAGTTTTATGCCATTTTTATTAATATATTTTTTTACTTGTAATGGCGGTGATCAGCGTTTTTTTTTTTTTTTCGTGACTGCGACATTATGGCGGACACATCGGACACTTTTGACACATTTTTGGGACCATTCAAATTTAAATCATTTACCATACTCATAGGCACCTTTTACACATATCAATAGAAGCCCTAGATACGAGAACCTAGATATCTGAGGTTAAAATAGGGCAGGCTTCCAAGGAGGTTTTAATCATTGGCACCTAATCTGCAAGGGTGGATTCTAATTTGAAGTGGTGGTGTAATTTAGATTATGAAAATTAATACACTGGGGTTGATTTACTAAAATTGGAGTGTGCAAAACAGCTTCTAGCTTTTTTTGTCACAGCTTAACCTCCCTGGTGCTATGATTCTTTCTGGTTTTAGGTGCTGAAAATGGTACAATTATTTTGCATGAAAATTTTATATTGTAGGCCTGCAATTCTTAGAAATAACTCACTTAAATCTGACCAAACAAGAGTCTAGTAGACATTTCGGGTAAAGTTTGAAAAACAAAATCATAAATTATAATATAATAAATAACTATAAAAAATAATAATATAATAATAATAAAAAATATTCAATAATGTAATCAAATCAAAAACACTGAAATTTGCTCAGTTGCAGAATTGTCGCTGTCATTACTTTTATTGTTTGATGACGAATTTCCCCACCAATCGCTATCGCTCAGTTCTGCAAGTAAATCTAATTTATTATCACAGGGACACTTTTTGGTTGCTATGGACAAGCTACAGTTTCCAGGCAGAAAGAACAGTTTTTATTATATAAAAGTCCATGTAGGACACTGGGCAGATCACTAGGGACAAACGGGGTGTGTATTTATTTCATACAGTACTGTAATCTATAAGATTACAGTATACTGTATGTATTGTGTTTATTTACTTTTTTAGACATCGATCTCCGCCCCCGTGCATCGTAACGTCGCAGGGAACGGAGATCGGTGGCACACAGGCACTGTATGAATCAAACGAGGCGGCAGCTCGATCACACAGCGGGGAGGTGATCAAGCCCGACGGACAGGCGCGTCAGCACCAGGTGCGCATGCGCCCCTAATGGCTAGAGTGCAAAATTACGTATAGCTAAGTGATTTCACACAGCCAAGCCGACCTGCCGCCGTATAACTGCGGCAGCTGGTCAGCTAGTGGTTAGTATCACTTTAAAAAAATCAGCAAATATGAACTCACATGGCACAATTGCTCCTCAGCACTAATCATAACAGCATTGGAGGTATATTGCTGCATGGTCTTTGGTATACATCCCACGCCTTTGTAGGCAGCTCTGCATTGATTACCACTGATGCTCTTATCCATAGTGCTAATCAACACTTGAACCCTGTTAGTTCATATATGTTGATCTTTAAGGTATACAAATGAAAGTTTTTTTACACTAGTTGCGTTTTTTGTCTTCTATTCCACTCAATCCACTTAAACATTGGAGAACTGCATTAAAAAGGAAACTGTTCTTATTGGAAAGAAAGTATTAATTGTGATTCCATTCAGTTTAATAAATATAAAAAAAGGAGGTGATTTATAGGAGAGTGATCTTTTTGAGAGCAGTTTTGACATGTGGATATATCCAAAACTGTGGGGTTGATTTACTAAAGAGAGTGAAAAAAATGGCACAGCTGTGCATGGTAGCCAATCAGCTTCCAACTTCAGCTTGTTTAATTAGGCTTTGAAAATCAGCCCTGGTTTACATTGAAGTGATTTGGCATGAGATTTGATAAGTCAGAATCGGTGCAACGCCGCATTGGTGCAACGCTGTCGTTTCTGTACTACTTTTGGCAACTTCGGGGTGCGATCTCCATAGACATCTGTGAAGCAAAACGCACAGATGTCTCTGAAATCGCCCCCGAAGTCGGGACTGACAAGCGGGAATGAAATTGTGCAAGCTCAGCTAAACTCGTTCATTCCCGCTGTCAGTGTGATCCTGGGCTCAAACCTGGAAGCGGAATGGTCTCTCTGCACAGTTGCACCAGATTTTGAATTCTTCACTTTTAGTAAATCAACCCCACTTGTTTGCTTTTTTATTTGAAAGCTTAAGGCAGGGTTAACACTAGTGCAAATTGAATGTGGGTTTGCTCGCATGACAGGAGATTGTGATTGGCTCTCAATAGAGCGGTTCACACATCTCCGGAGTGGTTACAGAGCGAATTGCACAGAGGTCCTGTACGTGTTTGGCTTGGTTTCTGGTACAGATTTAGGCAAAAATTTGGGGCCTGATTCGTCCCTAAAACGGAGAACAGGGATACACCGGACCCCTGCTGTCAACCACATCTGTCTGCAGTGTGAACCCAGCCTTAAAAGGAAACTATACATAAACAACAACAAAAGGTGCTACTACTCCAGATTAGTGAAACTCCTCCTGAGCTGTCAGGTGCAGGATGAGCAGTTGCTCAGCTGCCAAAGTAGTGAATGGATAAAGGACAATACGCAACTCCATACATGCTCTTCAAATCAATCCAAATTTATTATATCTCCATAAGGATAGATATACAGCAGAGGTAGGCGCGTTTCAGCCGCAACAAAAAAATATATATACGGGGAAGGAATTTCTGAACTTTTGGTGAAGGTATCACAGGGCCATGGATTTTAAATAAATAAGAAGACTCAAAGATTTGCAAGAGACTATTGGATATTTGTTACCGTATTTGCCAGCGTATAAGGCGACTGGGCGTATAAGACGACCCCTAATTTTCCAGCCAAAATTTTGGTTTTGGCATCTACTCGCCGTATAAGACGACCCCCCTCACTGTGCCATTGCCTCACCTTACTCTGCCATTGCCTCACCGTGCCAATGCCTCACCTCACTTCGCCAATCTTCATTCCTTTATGCCTGGCAGAGTGATGCAGACTGCGAGCGTCCATTTTTAAAAAGCCGCGCCTCCTCCTCGTGCTGTTCCGTGATAGGTGGAACACTTAGTTTCCCAGCAGAGCCTCTGTTCAGTGTTCCGCCTATCACGTACGTCCTCTCGCCCGTGGACGAGATGACGTCCATTATAGGCGGAACACTAAACACAGGCTTTACTGGGAAACTGAGTGTTCTGCCTATCACAGAACAGCACGAGGAGGAGGCGTGGCTTTTAAAAAATGGACGCCCTGCAGTCTGCATCCGGCATATAAGACGACCCCCGGTTTTTGAGACATCATTTTAAGTATAAAAGGTTGTCATATATGCCAGCAAATACTGTAGATACTGTTTTTATTATCTAAACATAAATTGCTGTACTCTGTGGAACATTTGTATTTTGGTTTGAATTTTTTCAGTTTGATATTCTTTAATAACACTTTTCACTGAGAGCTGGTTCACACCAAATGCGGTGGAAGTGCGTTTGGTGGCTATTTCAGAGCGGAGAGCCTGGTCTCCTATGCGCCCTGTTTACACCACTGCGTTGCGGTGATGTTGGGGCATGGTGTGGTGAAAAAAAAAGTACTACATGCAGTACACTTTATCAGTGCAGCACAGTGAAAGACAATCCACTGCCTCACACCACGCAGCCGGCAATTCAACTTTATGAATTGCAATGTGTGAACCAGCCTTGAATGGGTGAATAATTGTGGGTTGGAAGCGCAACTCTGTTTTTATATTTTTAGGCTGATAAATGTAATTAACATTTATGTATCAGCTGCCTCTAATTCTCTGTTAAATTTTAGATTGTATTTTGTATAATTAGCTTGAGGAAAAGACATTGAATTTTTTTTTAGTACTCCACTAGTTTTGCTGTGTATTATGCACAACACACTGGAACAGGAGAAGATGGGAGAGGGGCATTGGGGAAAAGCTTTGGAGATTGAGGATGTTGGCCAGTTAACTATTGTTCTATAACTTTTTTTAGAATAGGGAAGGGTTGGAACCCCATAGCAAGTTTATATTGCTTCTGTGTCTCTACTGTGGAGATTAATCTACTCCTTTTCTCATACTGATCTCTATCACTGAGACAGATAGTATGGGAAATCCACGATTTTAGAATGGTCACCAGATCACACCAGGTGGAGGAAATTAATTAAATTGTTCCTATGACAAATGTCCCCTAACTTTAAAAGAAATTCCTTATACTTCCTGTTGCATCCCCAGAGTAAATTCCCCAAAGGGAAAAAGACAAAAAACATTAAAGCACAAAGACTTAACACCTTCACTATTTACCCAAAACTGAAAAGAAAAGTTTAGGGTATACACAAGTGTCACAATTCTGTGAATGTGGGGGAATGTGTGCAGCTTGTTCAACATGGATGGAGTGAGGCCTCGTACACACGACCGAGGAACTTGTTGGAAAAGACAGTTTTCCTCGACGAGTTTGTCAGGCTTGTCGAGAAAGTTGACAAGCTGTCTTTGCGTACACACTGTCAAGATCAAATTTCCTCGTTCTCAAACGCGGTGACGTACAACACATAGACGGCAGGGGAAGTTAAATTCCACTGGCACAACCCTTGGGGCTGCTTTTCTCATGTTACTGTGTGGAAAGTAAATATTTGGTGAGAGACGATTTGCACTTTTCAGTCTGTTACATCGTGACAAATGCGCGGGTTTCTAAGCATACACACCAACGTGTTTCTCGTCGAAAACCAGCCCGATGAGGAACACGACGAGGAAATTGAGACTCCCGTCGAGGAAAAAGAGAACTTGTTCTCTTTTTTCCTCGCCGAGTTCCTCGACAGTTTTCTCGATGAAAATACACACGACCGTTTTCCTCGGCAAAAAAGCTCTCTCACCAAGTTTCTTGATGGATTCTGTCGAGTTTCTCAGTCGTGTGTACGAGGCCTAATAGGTATTCATGTTAGGTGAAAAAGGGATCTTCTATGGGTTAAATCTTTAACCAGGAAAATAATATACTATGGCTCTAACTGGTATGAGAATTTTGGATACTTTCCTGGAATCATACCTTTTTTATCTCCTCTTGAACACACTTGGAATTCTCCTCTGATGACAACATTTCGCTGTTCCCAGTTTCCATCCTAAGCTCTGAATCTTGTTCTTCCCCAGAAGACATTTCTTTATCGCTAATCTTGGAGGTTAGTTCGCTTAATCGTGTTTTAAGCTGTTGTTCAAGACAATCGGACTCAGTTCTGTGATGTTGATCACCACTGCTCATCTCTGTTTCTGATAAATCAGTAACGCCCTACAAATAAAAGAAAGAAATGTGCGTTACTCAGCTTGAACAAAATATTCCCCAAAGCGTTAAAATGCTTATCCAGACATGACTTCATTAATGTTAATTTCCAGTGAAGCTTAGCTTTGTATGAACTGTGTCATATTAAGCCTTGAAAGCGTATATATGTGGACCCTACACCACCAATCCTCACCTGTCATGACTACTAACATATCTAATTAGAGCTGTAGCTTTACTGCCAACACTTACATTTCTGGGAATGTGACGAAAAAAATCCTTGCAGTGTGGTTCCCCCACTTTGAAATGGTTAAAAGCGCCTTTAAGCCTCGAGGCTTTCAGGTTTCTCGTATGGAAATCTGGCCAGAATTTCCACGAGAAAAATAGAGATGCTGCTCTCTATTTTCTCATTGAGATTCTTGTCAGCCTGTTTCCCGATGAGAAACCCGAGTGTCTACTTACCTGTTGCCGTGGAAACCCGCGCATTCTCGAAATGACTTTGACACATGCTCGGTAGCTTCCACGGCATAGGTAGGGTGAAGAAAGATGGCGGCGACGGCATTGAATGTGACTAGCGCATGCTCGTCGTACGCGATGACGTCGCCACGTTCTTGCCTTTCAAAAGAACCACGGTTCTTTTGAAGTGAGTGTGTGTACACTCGGGCGCCAAGAATCTCATCAGGAAAAACAATGTTTTTTTCCTGACAAGATTATTGCACGTGTGTACGAGGCTTCAGGCTTTTTTTTTCATTCATGTAACTAATTCCCTGCAGCCTCCTCTCAAAGGCACTCTTGGCTCGTCACCACCCTGTACAATGCCAGGTTTAATACCTCTGAATTGCACATGATGATGCTGAAGGACCACTCACAGACTGGAGCTTCAGGCTGGGTTCACACTACACTACACGACTTTCATCCTACTTTGCTCTACGACATTTGTCCTACATTGATCCTACATTGGTCCTACATCCATCCTACTTTCATGAACAGGATACTACTTTGGTCCTACTTTGTGATAGACTGACTTGTTCTTTGACCAATCAAAACAATCTCAGAGTGAGATAAATTCCTTTTACTGGTGCTATAATCACATGTCAGATGGCAAAAGTCGGATGGTTAGGACAAGGCTCCTACTTTGGTCCTACTTCAATAATATTCAGTGGGCTGAAGTAGGATCAATGTAGGACCAAAGTAGTACATGGAGTAGTTTCAAAGTCGGACCGACTTGTGTAGGACCAGTTAAGACAGCTCTCATAGGGAAACATTGATTTTCACACGTCATGCTACATGAGCTTCCAATGTAGGAGCGTTGTCGGAACAAGTGTGAACCCAGCCTCAGGCTGGGTTCACACTATACTACACGACAGCAGTACTACTTTCATCCTACTTAGCTCTGCGACATCTGTCCTACATTGATCCTACATTGGTCCTACATCCATCCTACTTTCATGAACAGGATACTACTTTGATCCGACTTTGTGATAGTCTGACTTGTTTTTGACCAATCCCAGAGTGAGATAAATTCCTTTTACTGCTGCTGTAATCACATGTCAGATGTCAAAAGTCGGATGGTTAGGACAAGGCTCCTACTTTGGTCCGACTTCAATGATATTCAATGGGCTGAAGTAAGATCAATGTAGGACCAAAGTAGTAGAGGGAGCATTTTCAAAGTCGGGCCGACTTGTGTAGGACCAGTTAAGACAGCTCTCATAGGGAAACATTGATTTTCACATGTCATGCGACATGAGCTCCCAATGTAGGAGCGTTTGTAGGACAAGTGTGAACCCAGCCTATGGGAGAGAAGGAAAGCACTGGAGGGAGGTGGCAAGGTAAGTAACATAGCCTTTTCATCTTCAGCTAAACTAAGATAAACTAAGACTAAAGAAAACTCCAGCTTAAAGGTGATGTTACTAGAAACTTAAAGAGATTTGTATATTCCTCCACCTCCTCCACAGCCCGGTGCTCCAGTGAGCTCTGGAATGACAAAGCAGAGAGCTGGTGATTGACAGAGAGTGATTAGCTGGTCTTAGAGCAAGCAGGTAACAGACTACTCTTTTAAGGGTGAATGTTTTTTTTTTTTTAAAGTAGAACTATAGGTAACATTTCTGTTTTCATTTTGTATAGAGTAGGGGATGGTTATAACTAGTCCGTTTTTGTTGGAGATTTCCCTTCACTTCCTGTCCCACAGCCAAAACAGAAAGTGAAAAAAAAATCCCTGGAAATGAAGGGAATCTCTTGGGGTCACCAGAACTACAGTGCCTTGAAAAAAGTATTCATTCCCCTTGACATGTTCCCTATTCTGTCATGTTACAACCAAAAACGTAAATGTATTCTATTGGGATTTTATGTGACAGACCAACACAAAGTGGCACATAATTGTGAAGTGGAAGAAAAATTAAAAATGTTTTTTATTTTTTTTTACAAATAAATATCTGAAAAGTGTGGCGTGCATTTGTATTCACCCCCTTTACCCTTGTCAGTTTTCCTGACAAGAAAAGTGCGATGTGAGGTTTTTGTCAGGAATTCTGACCGTGTGTACGCTCCATCACACTTTTTCTGTCAGTTTTCCTGTCAAGAAAAGATGGCGAGCAGGATCTCAATTTTTGTGACAGTAAAAATTCCTATCGCGAATTGCGTCCGGCTGTATCCAGCCCCTTTACCCTCTTGCCTCTTACACAAGATCAGTTTTCCTGACAAGAAAAGTGCGATGTGAGTTTTTTGTCAGGAATTCCGACCGTGTGTATGCTCCATCACACTTTTTCTGTCAGTTTTCCTGCCAAGAAAAGATAGAGAGCAGGATCTCAATTTTTGTGACAGTATGGCGCCGTACACACGGCCGAGGTTCTCGCTGAAAATCAGCGAGAACCTCGCTGGAATGCACATTCCAGCGAGGACCTCGGCCGTGTGTACGGTCTCGGCGAGCTTCCCGTCGGGAAGCCCGTCGAGCCGAAATAGAGAGCACGCTCTCTATTTCCTCGACGGCCCGCCTGGAAGAATGGCTGGTTGCCATTCCCGACGGGCGGGTCGCCGAATTCGACGGCCGGGAGAGAACCTCGACGGGCGGAACGATGTGTTCTGCCCGTCGAGGTTCTCTGCCGTGTGTACGGCGCCTAACAATTCCTATCGCGAATTGCGTCCGGCTGTATCCAGCCCCTTTACCCTCTTGCCTCTTACACAAGATCAGTTTTCCTGACAAGAAAAGTGCAATGTGAGGTTTTTGTCAGGAATTCCGACCGTGTGTATGCTCCATCACACTTTTTCTGTCAGTTTTCCTGCCAAGAAAAGATAGAGAGCGGGATCTCAATTTTAAAAATTTGTCTGTGTGCAATTATGATGCGAAAAAAACGTGCATGCTCAGAATCAAGCAGAAGAGCCAAACTGCGTATTGAACTTTCTTGACCTCGTACTTGTTGTACGTCACCACGTTCTTGACCTTCAGAATTTCAGACAAGATTAGTGTGACCGTGTGTATGCAAGACAAATTTCAGCCATTTTCCTGCTAAAAAAAAACGTGGTTTTCCTGTCGGAAAAACTGATCGTGTGTACGAGGCATCATACCTAAACTAGTGGAAACAATTGCCTTCAGAAGTCACCGAATTAGTAAATGGAGTCCACCTGTGTGTAATTTAATCTCAGTATAAATGTGGAGAAGTTTAAAACAGGGTTTAGTTATAAAAAAATATCCCAAGCTTTGAAAATCTCATGGAGCACCGTTCAATCCATTATCCGAAAATGGAAAGAGTATGGCACAACTGCAAACCTACAAAGACATGGCCGTCCACCTAAACTGGTTGTACCATGACAAAATGTTGAAAATGTCATGGGGTATGAAAACTTTTTCAAGGCACTGTAGTGTCCACATTGGAAGATTTCTCTTCTATTACTGTTCTGGGGACGACCCAAAATTTGGGGTTTTCTTTTACCATTATCATAGAAAATGAAAGTAAATAGGACAACTAGAGAGGGTGAATCTCCCTAACAAGGGCACCGACAGCAATACAAACTGACAGGTGTTTCTAATCAATCTCCAAAAGTTTGGAAGCTA
Organism: Rana kukunoris; assembly: GCA_029574335.1. Taxonomy (NCBI): domain Eukaryota; kingdom Metazoa; phylum Chordata; class Amphibia; order Anura; family Ranidae; genus Rana; species Rana kukunoris. Next base: position 140,397,346 of record CM056053.1, on the reverse strand, counting down.
TATCCAATACAATTTTGTAGCATTTTATTATTTGCTTAATCTTCATACTCAGCTTCTGGAAATGTGCAGGCTCAACTAAACAACATGAGTGCCATCTAGTGGAAAAACAAGGACAGTGTATAACTGGTACATTATGGGGTATATTTATAGCAACTTATATTAAACATTCACTGGTAGTAAATCAATCACTTTTCACGCACCTATAAGAATGACCATCAGATAATGCTGGCTGTATGTCAGATTCACTGGTTTATAGATATACCTAAGTCATAACAATAAGGCTTCATTTCCACTGGCGTTTGAAATTGAGCTGTAAACAGCTAGGTAATTCCTGGAAATCCCTTCAAGACCACAATATGACTTATGAAAGTCCAACTAGAAATGTGCAACTATGTGTGATTCTAGTTCTCAGACCCACTGTCTATATGAAAAAAATAGTCATCGCACTGCTTGGACATCCAGATGCTGGTTTGGAAATCTAAGCTTAAAAATAAAATAAAAACTCTGTTCACAAAAGGTTTAACAAGTCACACATTGCTAAGTCTTTTTTAGCCAATTTGCTATATACCATTCTGGTTAACATCTTCTGAATTCAGTAAAACAAAAACAAAAAACACAAACTGTATGCACATAGAAACATACATCACTATGGCCACTAGATGGAGACAAAGACCATAGTAAATAAGCTTTTAATAAATATGTACACACTTTATTAAACCGGTACAATACTGTACACAATTGCACCATTATGATACACACACACACACACACATTAATGCCTATTGAACTATACAGAAACATAGCTCCAAAAATATACCTGATTTCGAGGGACTGTCCCCGATTTGGAAAAAAGTCCCCCTGTCCCTCTTTCCCCCTCATTTGTCCCTCATTTTGGTCTGATCTATATATTTGTATATAAGATGCACTCATTATCTTTCAAAAAGTGTTTCCCAGTGCTAAACCTTTCATACAAATTCTAAATTGCTGCATTTGTAAATTTAAAAAGCCAATATAAAGGAATAGTTGTGATTTAAAAAAAAAACACTTGTGGGTTTAAAGGGTCACTAAAGGAAAAACATTTTTTTGCTGAAATGACTGTTTACAGGGTATAGAGACATAAAAGTTAACTGACTCATTTTCAAAATGATTAAAAATAGATAAAAATCAATCATATAATGTGCCTGCAGGTTAGTTTCACTTTTGAACTGGCTTCATGTTTCTGCAAAGTAGAAATAGACACACAGAACAAAAACAAACAAATCCATGGCAGTGTTTTGTTTTTAAAATGAATCTGATTGGTTCTGGGAAGTTTTAGACACACAGTAATGACAGCTTAGAACACCGTGAGAAAGCTCCCATTATGGTGGTGATAAGGAAACAGACAAGCAGGAAGTGTGGAGTTCAGAGCAGGATAACGGCAACTTCAAAGCAAAATCGAACAATAAGGACATGAAACCAGTACTGCAGTAAGGTAAAGGAAGCTATTTAGCTAAAAAAAAAATTCCTTTAGTGATCCTTTAACCTCCCTGGCGGTCTTCCCGTGTGTGGCACGGGGTGAGATTTTTAAGCTAAGATCGGTAACCCCGTGCCACACACGGACTTGCCTCGCTGGATGCAGAAAAAAGTTTACTTACCTTTTCTCTGCGATCCAGCGATGAATCTCCGCAGTACACGGCGGCCGGATGTCCGCCTGATGCTGTGTGTACCGCCGATTCCCTTCCCTGCGAGCGTCGCGACGTAGGGGGGGGAACGGCGCCAAATTCAAAAATGTAAACAAACACTATACATACAGTACACTGTAATCTTATAGATTACAGTACTGTATGTAAAAAATACACACCCCCCATGTCCCTAGTGGTCTGCCCTGTACACTACATGTCATTTTATATAATAAAAACTGTTCTTTCTCCCTGCAAACTGTAGATTGCCCATAGCAACCAAAAGTGTCCCTTTATGGCAAAAATTGTGTTAGAGCAGCTAAAAAACAGCGATAATAAATCAGAATCACTTGCAGAATTTAGCGATAGCGATTTGTGGGGAAATTCGTCATAAAAAAAAAAAAAATAATGACAGCAAAAATTCTGCAACTGAGCAAATTTCAGTGATTTTGATTTGATTACATTATTGAATAATTTTTACTATAATTATATTATTATTTGTTATAATTTTTTATAATTATTTATTATATTATAATTTTTAATAAAAAAAAAAAAAAAAAAATCATACCCGGGATGCCTATTAGACTCTTGTTTGGATAGATTTCAGTGAGTTATTCCTAAGAATTACAAGCCTACAGTATAAAACGCCAAATTCCCTTGCAAATAATGGTACCGCTTTAAGCACCTAAAATCTGAAAGAATCATACCGCCAGGGAGGTTAACAATTTTATTTTTTTTGTATAATTCTCCTTTAAAGGGACATGACAGGGTGTGTGTCCTATGCCTACATACTTTTGCTAATAGGTGTACCTCATTCCCGTATCAAAAAGTTGGGAGGTATGCAGAAACCACATGACTCGGGACTCTAAGGTCGGTGCGAAAAATAGCAAAATTGAAACAGCCTTTCGAGGTTTAAAATGGGAATTCCAATTTTGAACCTCGGAAGGCTGTACCAATTTTGCTATTTTTCGCACCAACGCTAGAATCCTAAATCATGTTGTTTCTGCATACCTCCCAAGTGTACGTGTACAGTAATTAGAGGGTGCTACACAACATTTAAGATATAGATTATCAAAACTAACTTCTAGTTACTGTTAAATACTTTTCTTCATCTATTTGATCATTTGACCTTTTTCGCTGCCACACTTTCTATTCTATTTTTGCTACCCAAAAATGGACCCACGGTCCCTGCCTACAAATGGCAATTCCGAAGGGCTGACTGAGTCAGTGTTGGGCCTAACCGTGTGCTAGCTGGAGTTAACTGTTGTGCAGGTGAGAGAGAGAGAGAGAGAGAGAGAGAGAGAGAGAGAGAGAGAGTGATAGTCTGCAAGCAAGTTTTGTGCAGGAGGAGTTTGAAGTGTCGTGTACAAGGAGTCTATATACTGTATTTATTGGCATATAACACTCACTTTTTACCCTGAAAATAGAGGGTAAACTGTGCCTGCGTGTTATATGCAGGGGGCTGTGGAAAGTTTTTTTCCTGAAACTTCCCTCTTAAGTTAGGGTGTGTGTTATTCACCTCTGCACGTTATACGCCGATAAATACGGTAATTTTGTCCCAAATTGACAGTTCTAAAATTCTACTGGGCATCCCATAAATTCTTATCCTTTTCCAAGTTCAAATCCCTCAATAAAAATAAAAAAACAATGTGTTCATTAACTCAAGGTGTTCGGGAAGTGAATGCTGGGCTGGGCAGGGTGACAGGTGTACCACAACTTTCAGCAGTCCCTATGGAGGTACTGCTACATTTGTCTTGCCACATTTAACTTTTTTTAGTAGCCAGTGCAGTTTTTTTTCCTACTTACTGTTCTTTTTAACCCCCAATTCAGACCTTGCAATCCCCACTCTCCACTTTCTGTATTCTTGGCCCCTTATATTTATACTAGTTAAAAACCTTTTCCAGCCTTTTACCTATTTGTCCCCCTGCAGAGCAATGCAGCCCATTAGAACTTTTCATGCATGTGTTTACCTTCTGAAGCTTCTGCTATCTCTAAGGTGATTTACTAAATGTACACTAAATGTGTAATACTAAACTAAAGGTAATGGACTTGAGTTTACAACATCTCCCAAATCCCTATATACATTAGTAACCAATTTGTAACCAATTTGCGCCCGGGCTATAGACGAAAGACGTCTACAGTAGAGTGCTCAATTGCCAGGAGGGCGTCCCTGAACGTCCTCCTGTTTACTTGTTCCCGGTGTGCCGCCGCGGACACGCATTATGGAAAATCTGTGTTGGTCGTGTCCCTTGGACACAGCCAATCACAGATTGTGCTAAATGGTCAATCACAGTGGCCGTTTAGCACTCGATCAGCATGTCCAATGAGAGATGATCTCGAATGTAAACATATGAGATCATCTCTCATTGCCGGCTCTCCCTCCTCACGCAGAGACCGCATGTGAGAAGGGAGAGCGACCTGTGCTACAGTGTGAGTAAACACTACATAAAACACAGTAAATACAGTGCCCACAGTACCTATCCGTGCCACCTGTCCCCAGTGCCATCTATCCCCAGTGCCACCTATCAGTGCCATCTGTCCCCAGTGCCACCTATCAGTGCCATCTGTTCCCAGTGCCACCCGTCCCCAGTGCCACCTGTCAGTGCCATCTGTCCCCAGTGCCACCTGTCAGTGTCACGTGCCATCTGTTATCAGTGACGCGTGTCATCAGTGCCACATCAGTGTCATCAGTGCCATGTATTAGTGCCATCTGTCATCAGTGCCACGTATTAGCGCCGTCTGTCATCAGTGTCATGTATTAGTGCCATCTGTCATCAGTGTCACATCAGTCTTACGTGTCATCAGTGCCACGTATTAGTGCCATCTGTCATCAGTGCCACATCGGTGTCACGTGTCACTAGTGCCACGTATCAGTTCCATCTGTCATCAGCCACATCAGTGTCACGTGTCATTGTCCTGGTGCCCCAGGGCCTTAAAAAGTGTAATAGGAAGTCAACAAGTTAGATGTGTAATTTATGTTCCTACAAAGCCTGATGGTGCTCCCTGCATGTTGGGCCTCTCTATGTGGCTAGGCTGTGAAAAAGTCCCACACATGTGGTATCACCATACTCGGGAGGAGTAGCAGAATGGATTTTGGGGCATCATTTGTGGTATACACATGCCATGTGAGAGAAATAACAAATTACAATGACAATTTTGTGGGGGAAAAAAATCTTAATTTTGCAAAGAATTGTGGGAACAACTTACAACAACAAAAACCTCTAAATACCTTGGAATGTCTACTTTCAAAAAAGGGGTCATTTTTGGGGTATTTGTACTTTTTCTGGCTTATTAGGGTCGCAAGAAATGAGATAGGCCACCAGTACATCAGGTGTGATCAATTTTTTATGATTTGCACCATAGAAGTATAAATTGTGGCCAAAATTTATGAAGAAAATTTTATAATTTGCAAAATGTTATCACAGAAACTAAAGCACGAAAGCACTAAAAGCACGAAAAATAATAACCCAGAGGTGATTAAATACCACCAAAAGCTCTATTTGTATTAAAAAATTGACAATCAAAATCATTTGGGTACAGTATTACATGACTAATTGTCATTCAAAACGTGAGCACTGAAAGCTGAAAATTGGTCTGGGCAGGAGGGGGGTTTAAGTGCCCAGTAGGCAAGTGGTAAAGGAACCTTCCTCTAGTGTTATAACTGAAACCAAGGTGTATTATGACCATTAGGTCTGTCTCAGACTTATCTATCAATCTGTCCATCTGATTTAAGATATACCAAATTGAAATACCCAGGGGGCAACATGTAGTCTTGGTAACAGATTAGCTTATCTAAAATCCATCCATCTAAAATTATAGTCCACCTACCACCAACATTTTTCTTTGATCATTACACGCTCCTATTCTCATTGCTGCACTCATTAGCCTGGTTGCCAAAATACATCTACTGCTCCCAAAAACCAAGCCAGCACATGTAGAGGTGAAACTCAAAAATTTGAATATCGTGCAAAAGTTAATTTATTTCACTAATGCAACTTAAAGGGTGAAACTAATATATGAGATGGATTCATTACATGCAAAGCAAGATAGTTCAAGCCGTGATTTGTCATAATTGTGATGATTATGGCTTACAGCTCATGAAAACCCCAAATCCACAATCTCAGAAAATTCGAATATTGTGAAAAGGTGCAATATTCTAGGTTCAAAGTGCCCCACTCTAACCAGCTGTGTCCCACTCTCTCAGTCTGGTTCAGTAGGAATCACAATAATGGGAAAGACTGCTGACCTGGCAGTTGTGTAGAAAACCATCATTGACACCCTCCATAAGGAGGGAAAGCCTCAAAAGGTAATTGCAAAAGAAGTTGGATGTTCCCAAAGTGCTGCATTAAAGCACATTAATATAAAGTTATGTGGAAGGGAAAAGTGCGCACAAGCAGCAGGGATGACTGCAGCCTGGAGAGGATTGTCAGGAAAAGGCCATTCAAAAGTGTTGGGGACTTTCACAAGGAGTGGACTGAGGCTGGAGTCAGTCAAAAGCCACCCAGACAGATCCTGGAAATGGGCTTCAAATGTCGTATTCCTCTTGTCAAGCCACTCCTGAACAACAAACAACGTCAGAAGCGTCTTACCTGGGCTAAAGAAAAACACGCCTGGTCTGTTACTCAGTGGTCCAAAGTCCTCTTTTCTGATGAGAGTAAATTTTGCATCTCATTTGGAAACCAAGGACCCAGAGAATGGAGGAACAAATGAGAGGCACACACTGCAAGATGCTTGAAGTCTAGTGTGAAGTTTCCACAGTCTGTGTTGATTTGGGGAGCCATGTCATCTGCTGGTGTTGGCCCACTGTGCTTCAATAAGTCCAGGGTCAACACAGCAGTCTACCAGGATATTTTGGAGCACTTCATGCCTCCTTCCGTAGACAAGCTCTATGGGGATGCTGACTTCATTTTCCAGCAGGACTTGGCACCTGCCCACACTGCCAAAAGCACCAAAACCTGGTTAAATGACCGTGGGATTACTGTGCTTTATTGGCCAGCAAACTCGACTGACCTGAACCCCATAGATAATTTATGGGGCATTGCCAAGAGAAAGATGAAAGACATGAGACAGAACAATGCAGAAGACCTGAAGGCCGCTATTGAAGCATCCTGGTCTTCCATAATATCTCAGCAGTGCCACAGGCTGATAGCTTCCATGCCACGCCACATTAAGGCAGTAATTGCTGCAAAAGGGCCCAAACCAAGTACTGAGTACATATGCATGCTTATACTTTTCAGAGGTGCGATATTATTCTATGTACAATCCTTGTTTTATTGATTGCATATAATATTTAAATGTTCTAAGATTGTGGATTTGGGGTTTTTATGAGCTAAAAGCCATAATCATCACAATTATGACAAATCACGGCTTGAACTATCTTGCTTTGCATGTAATGAGTCCATCTCAAATATTATTTTCACCTTTTAAGTTGCATTAGTGAAATAAATGAACCTTTGCACGAGATTCAAATTTTTTGAGTTTTACCTGTAAAGTATATTTCAGTCCAGAAATAGCATTCCCTTCCCCTTTCCACAGTTATAACTTTATCCCAGCTACCTGACATTGGATCAAGGTCCATCTCCACAAATATTTTAACCAACCCCATCCAGAACCTATTTATTTAGCAACAAACTCTTCTTGAAGTTTGTTATTCTTCTCAGTGTTGCAAGTTGTTCACTTAACTCAGAATTGGCAATGTGTCCCTACCTAGCACAGCAGTATTTCCACTCTAATTGCTGTTCCAGGAGTTTATGCATTGCACAAACAGAAACTGATGCTTTTAATAAGGCAATTTACAGCACTTACTGTAACAAATAAGGGTAGTAACGCTGCTGTGCTTTTTAAAAAATTTTTCTTCCATCTACAAATCTATAAACTGAATTTAGACAGAGATAACAACGCACTTGTGCAAAAACATAAACAAAAACAAAAAAAATTTAAGCTGCAAACACATAAGAGAAAGTATCCCATCCAATGAACATAAATATAAAATACATTATATATCAGTGAAATGTGACACAATTATTATATTATACACAGAAGGATCTCTTAAAGCCAACAAAATGTCCAAATAGTTGAATCCAAAAAAACTGTAGTAAAGTGCTCCTTAACCACTTAAGGACTGGACCAATATGCTGCTAAAAGACCCAAGGTGTTTTTACAATTTGGAACTGCGCTGCTTTAACTGGTAATTGCGCGGTCATGCAATGTTGTACTGAAACAAAATTTGTGTCCTTTTCTTCCGACAAATAGAGCTTTCTTTTGATGGTATTTGATTGCCTCTGCGATTTTTTTTTGTGATATAAACGGAAAAAGCCCGTAATTTTGAAAAAAAAAATATTTTTCGTATAACAAAAAGTAAAAAATATCGAATAAACTAAATTTTAGTCAAACATTTAGGCCAAAATGTATTCAGCCACATGTCTTTAGTAAAAAAAATCACAATAAGCGTATATTTATTGGTTTTCGCAAAAGTTATAGGGCCAGATTCAGAAAGAATTAGATTCCCGCAGAGTATCAGAGATACTCTACGCCGCCGTACTTTACCTGGCTCTAGGAGGAATTCAGAGAGATTTTGGCCCGTAAGGTACGGCGGCGTAGTGTATTTCTCCCGGCGGAATCTACGCGAATAGGGGGGCGTGAGGCATTTAAATTAGGCGCGTCCCCGCGGCGATCGAACTGCGCATGCTCCGTTCAGAAATTTCCTGCTGTGCATTGCGCGAAATCACGTCGTTACGTCATTTTTTTTTTGAGTAACGTCGTTTACGGACATTCCTATTCCCGGTACGACTTACACAAAAAATATAAAATAAATTGAAAGTCGACGTGGGAACGACGGCCATACTTAACATGGGCCGCGTAACGTTAGACCAGCTAATAGCTGGTTTAACTTTACGTAGCGAAAAAATGACGTACGCGATTGCGAACGACGCTCGTAACTTCGTGGATCGCCGGAAAAAGCTCATTTGCATACCCCAACGCTGAAAACGATGCGAACTCCACCCATCGGCCGCAAAAAGATCGCAGCGTAGATCCGAAGGCGTACGAAGACGTAAGCCTGTCAGATCGAAGCCCAACGCCGCCGTATCATGGTTTGAGGATTCAAACTAGTGATACGGCGCATGTAATTTGAAAGTACTCCTGTCTAACACCAGTTAGACAGGCGTAATCGCTCTCTGAATCTGGCCCATAGAGTCTACAAACTAGGGTACATTTTCTGGAATTTACACAGCTTTTATTTTATAACTGCCTATCTCATTTCTTGAGGTGCTAAAATGGCAGGGCAGTACAACCCCCCCCCCCCCCCAAATTACCCTATTTTGGAAAGTAGAGACCCCAAGGAAACTGCTGAGAGGCATGTTGAGTCTATTGAATATTTTTATTTTTTTGTCCCAAGTGATTGAATAATGACAAAAAAAAAAAAAAAATTACAAAAAGTTGTCACTAAATGATATATTGCTCACACATGTCATGGTTATATGTGGAATTGCACCCCAAAATACATTCTGCTGCTTCTCCTGAGTATGGGGATACCACACTTTTTTTGGGAGCCTAGCCGCGTACGGGACCCCGAAAACCAAGCACCGCCTTCAGCATTTTTAAGGGCGCAAATTTTTGATTTCACTCCTCACTACCTATCACAGATTCGAAGGCAATAAAATGCCAAAATAGCACAAAACCCCCCCCAAATGACCCCATTTTGGAAAGTAGACACCCCAAGCTATTTGCTGAGAGGCATGTTGAGTCCATGGAATATTTTATATTTTGACACAAGTTGCGGGAATATGACAAACTGATTTTTTTTTGCACAAAGTTGTCAGTAAATTATATATTTCTCACAAATGTCATGGTTATATGTGGAATTGCACCCCAAAATACATTCTGCTGCTTCTCCTGAGTACGGGGATACCAGATGTGTGGGACTTTTTGGGAGCCTAGCTGCGTACGGGACCCCGAAAACCAAGCACCGCCTTCAAGATTTCTAAGGGCATACATTTTTGATTTCACTCCTCACTACCCATAACAGTTTTGAAGGCCATAAAATGCCAAGATGGCACACAACCCCCCCCCAAATAACCCAATTTTGGAAAGAAGACACCCCAAGCTATTTGCTGAGAGGTATGTTGAGTCCATGGAAAAAAATTTTTTTTAGCCCCAAGTGATTGAATAATGACCAACAAATAAAATATTTTTTTTTTCCAAAACGTTGTCACTAAATGATATATTTCTCACACACCCCAAAATACATTCTGCTGTTTCTCCTGAGTACGGGAATACCACATGTGTGGGACTTTTTGGGAGCCTAGCCGTGTACGGGCCACCGCCTTCAAGATTTGTGTGAGTGAAATCAAAAATGTATGTCCTTAGAAATCTTGAAGGTGGTGATTGGTTTTCGGGGTCCCGTACACAGCTAGGCTCCCAAAAAGTCCCACGCATGTGGTATCCCCGTACTCAGGAGAAGCAGCAGAATGTATTTTTGGGTGCAATTCCACGTATAACCATGGCATGTGTGAGAAATATATCATTTAGTGACAACGTTTTGTAAATTTTAATTTTTTTGGTCATGATTCAATCACTTGGGGCAAAAAAATTGAATATTCCATGAACTCAACATGCCTCTCAGCAAATAGCTTGAAGTGTCTTCTTTCCAAAATGGGGTCATTTGGGGTGGTTGTGTGCCATCTTGGCATTTTATGGCCTTCAAAACTGTGATAGGTAGTGAGGAGTGAAATCAAAAATGTATGCCCTTAGAAATCTTGAAGGCGGTGCTTGGTTTTCGGGGCCCCGTATGCGGCTAGGCTCCCAAAAAGTCCCACACATGTGGTATCCCCGTACTCAGGAGAAGCAGCAGAATGTATTTTGGGGTGCAATTCCACATATAACCATGGCATGTGTGAGAAATATATCATTTAGTGACAACTTTGTGCAAAAGAAAAATCAGTTTGTCATATTCCCCGCAACTTGTGTCAAAATATAAAATATTCCATGGACTCGACATGCCTCTCAAACGAATAGCTTGGGGTGTCTACTTTCCAAAATGGGGTTATTTGTTTTTTTTGTGCTATTTTGGCATTTTATGGCCTTCAAAACTGTGATAGGTAGTGAGGAGTGAAATCAAAAATTTACACCCTTAGAAAGCCTGAAGGCGGTGATTGGATTTTGGGGTCCAGTACACGGCTAGGCTCCCAAAAAATCTCACACATGTGGTATCCCCATACTCAGGAGAAGCAGCAGAATGTATTTTGGGGTGTAATTCCACATATGGGGGGGGTATGCTTTGCCCGTGGGTGTAAGCTTTACTGGCACTAACTATCTACCTAGTGGCACTAGCGACACTAATATAGCGATCAGAAAAACGATCTCTTAGTGACGCTGGCAATAGGGGGTGAAAGGGTTAACTCTAGGGGCAATCAGGGGTTAAAACCTTTATTAGAAAATGTATGGGTCCTAAACACAGATTTAAAACTGTTTACCAAAATCCTGGCCAACCGTTTAGCGCACCACCTCCAATCCCTGTCACATCTAGACCAGGTGGGATTTGTCCCCACAAGGGAGGCCAGGGATAACACCATCAAGGTTCTGAACCTAGTACACCTGGCAAACGCAAACCGCACCCCATGTGTCTTTGTCAGTACTGATGCCGAAAAGGCGTTTGACAGAGTCAATTGGAAATTTATGCTCTCTGTCCTCCGACACATTGGGGTGGGGGGGCGGATGCTGTCCTGGATAGGCGGTATTTATTCCAACCCGACGGCCCAGGTAAAGGTAAACGGACTTCTATCGGACCCATTCCCTATAACAAATGGCACGAGACAGGGTTGCCCGCTCTCCCCTCTCCTTTTCGCCCTCTCCCTGGAGCCATTTTTATGTAAAATTAGGTTGAATCCCGACATACAGGGTCTCAAGACAGGTGACTTGCAATGCAAGGTCTCTGCTTATGCAGATGATCTTCTCTTCTCTCTGACAAACCCAACGATCTCTCTGCCTAACCTGCTGAAGGAATTCCACGTATATGGCATCGTCTCGTACCTCAAAATTAATTTTTCCAAATCAGAGGCTATGGGGGTGGCTGTCCCCCCCCAGTGCATCTCCACCATTCAGGCGAGTTTCCCCTTTAGGTGGACGAATACAGCCCTCAAATACTTAGGAACGCTAATCCCGTCGAACCTGTCACGCGTCTTTGCTCTTAACTTCCCCCCACTGTTAGCGACGACCCGCTCCCTGCTTGACAAATGGCACACGGGACTACACTCCTGGTTCGGCAGATGCAACCTTATAAAGATGTGCATCCTCCCCAAATTCCTGTATTTGCTCCAGGCCCTCCCCATCCAGGTCCCCACTCCCTTCCTTAAACAAGTGCAGGGTATCTTTACGCGTTTTATATGGGCCCAGAAGAAGCCCAGACTGAGCAGGAACCAAATGTCCCTACCCAAACAGAACGGAGGCCTGGCCGTACCCGATATCAAACGATATTACCAAGCTGCCCATCTGAGTAGAATATTAGACTGGAGACGCAACAGTACACACAAACTGTGGATTCAAATCGAACAATCCCAGACCACGATCCCTTTAAAAAGTGCACTGTGGTGCTTTGACGCTCTTCCCCCACGTTTAAAATCTCACCCTTTAATAGGGACTACGTTAAAATGTTGCTCACAAGTGACCTTGAAGATGCTCTTGTCATCCAGGACCTCCCCGCTGCTACATGTCCTTGGACACCCAGACTTTTCACCAGGCCTTAGCCCAACGGAATACCCAGGTCTTAGAGTAATGGGACGGGAGCAGGCATCTCAGTTTGTGACGTCGGGTCGTTGGCCATCATTAGTTGAACTGACAGACCCCGCGGGTGACTATAACCTCCCCTTCTGGAACGCGGTACGATTGCACCACTTCCTTCATTCTATTCCCGACCCGCAGAAGTTCTCGCGGCCGCTGACGACCTTTGAGGAGTGCTGCTCGGAGACCAGGCCTGCGTCAAAGACTTTTTCGCAGATGTACTCTCTCTTAAACTCTCTCCCTATGCAACCTGACTTGCGATGCTTAGAGAGATGGGAGACGGACCTGAACCGGACTTTCTCGGTGGTACAGAAACAACGTATTGTCACCCTAGCTATAAAGTCTTCCTCTTGCACTAGAATTCAGGAAACAAATTTTAAACTTTTTGCCAGATGGTACCTCACGCCTACCAGGTTGCATGTGTGCTTCCCGTCTGCCTCGGACCGTTGCTGGCGGTGCGGGGTGGACGCGGGCTCGTTACTGCATGTTTTCTGGTCCTGCCCAAAACTGACGAACTTCTGGTCAGAGGTTCGCCGTATAACACAAAAATTCACGGAGTACGAGATTCCAGACGATGCTTCCTTTTTTCTTCTACACCTGTCAACGATACCTATTAAATCCTACAAAAAATCATTGGTATGCCACCTCCTGAATGCATCCAAGGCGTGCATTCCCCTCTATTGGAAGCAGCAGTGCCCACCGACTGTTGGTTGCTGGCTGCGGAAGGTAGAGGAAACACGAAAGATGGAGGACTTGATCCTTACTGCACAGCACAAGCATGAGACCTTTACCGAGGTTTGGGGCATCTGGAATATTTTTATTTTTTCGGATGAGGGAGTCTCTCTGTTGAGGTCTTAGCGTCGCTCCAGCCAGAGACATGACTTGGTCTCTTGCCGTCCTCGACTTGTCTAAGTCCCTCCCCACCCTCCCTCCTTGTCCTCCCCCTTCCCCCCCTTCTTTAGCTTTCTTTTCTTCCTACTTCACTTGCTATCACCTTAACTTCTTCTTAATATAAAATTGAACACGGAGAGGTTCCCACTCATTGCTGTTATCCCTACTTGGTTGAATTGCACTGAGAGTGTCGGTTGACCTCTTTCCACGTAGGCTCCCATTCAGTGCCATATTATGGGGATGTTTGAAATGTCTGTAAACACCTCTGTACTCGTTTATTTTACATTCTGATGACATGTATATTTCTGTTATACTGTTGGAACTTCTCCACCCGTGTTCCCTCAATAAAATATATATTTGAAAAAAGAAAATGTATGGGGGTACCTAACGCTATACAAACCTGGCGGGCGAACCTAAAAAAATAACTAGCTACCTAGCGGCATTAGCGACACTAATACAGCGATCAGAAAAACGATCTCTTAGTGACGCTGGCAATAGGGGTTGAAAGGGTTAAATCTAGGGGCAATCAGGGGTTAAAACCTTTATTAGAAAATGTATGGGGGTACCTAACGCTATAAAAACATGGCGGGCGAACATCAAAAAATAACTAGCTACCTAGCGGCACTAGCGACACTAATACAGCGATCAGAAAAATGATTGCTTAGTGACGCTGGCAATAGGGGGTGAAAGGGTTAACTCTAGGGGCAATCAGGGGTTAAAACCTTTATTAGAAAATGTATGGGGGTACCTAACGCTATAAAAACCTGGCGGGCGAACCTCAAAAAATAACTAGCTACCTAGCGACACTAATACAGCGATCAGAAAAACGATTGCTTAGTGACGCTGGCAATAGGGGGTGAAAGGGTTAACTCTAGGGGCAATCAGGGGTTAAAACCTTTATTAGAAAATGTATGGGGGTACCTAACGCTATAAAAACCTGGCGGGCGAGCCTCAAAAAATAATTAGCTACCTAGCGGCACTAGCGACACCAATACAGCGATCAGAAAAACGATCGCTTAGTGACGCTGGCAATAGGTGGTGAAAGGGTTAACTCTAGGGGCAATCGGGGGTTAAAACCTTTATTAGAAAATTTATGGGGGTACCTTACGCTATAAAAACATGGCGGGCGAACCTCAAAAAATAACTAGCTACCTAGCGACACTAAAACAGCGATCAGAAATATGATCGCTTAGTGGCGCTGGCAATAGGGGGTCAAAGGGTTAACTCTAGGGGGAATCAGGGGTTAAAACCTTTATTAGAAAATGTATGGGGGTACCTAACGCTATAAAAACATGGCAGGCAAACCTCAAAAAATAACTAGCTACCTAGCGGCACTAGCCACACTAATACAGCGATCAGAAAAACGAGTGGGAGTACCTAATAAAGGTTTTAACCCCTGATTGCCCCTAGAGTTAACCCTTTCACCCCCTTTTTGCCAGCGTCACTAAGCGATCGTTTTTCTGATCGCTGTATTAGTGTTGCTAGTGTCGCTAGGTAGCTAGTTATTTTTTGAGGTTCGCCGCCATGTTTTTATAGCGTTAGGTACCCCCATAAGATTTCTAACGCTATAAAAACATGGCGGCGAACCTCGAAAAATAACTAGCTACCTAGCGACACTAATACAGCGATCAAAAAAAAACGATTGCTTAGTGACGCTGGCAAAAGGGGGGTGAAAGGGTTAACTAGGGGGTAATCAAGGGGTTAAAACCTTTATTGGGGGGGTAGGGGGCTACCCTGGACCTAACACTAACTGCCTGACACTAACTGCCTGTCACACTGAGGCCTCGTACACACGAGGCAATCTATTTGTTCAAATCGGTTGGACCGACCGATTTGAACAAATCTGTCTGATAGGATTTTGGTTTGCTCGCGTGTACACACGAGCAAACCAAAATCCCCGCCAGCAGACGGCGCGCTGACGTGTCGGTGATGTGGCGGTGACGTTGACGCCGCCACGTCACCGCACCAGGAAGTAAAACACTTCCGCGCATGCGCCGAATATCCATTCAGCGGCGGTGCGGGACGACATGTCTGCTGGTAAGTGTACTAACCAGCAGACATGTCGGGCGGACGGATTCCCACCCGATAGATTTCAAAGCATGCTTTGAAATCTGTCGGGTGGCCAAATCCGTCGGCTCGGCCGTACACACGATCGAATCTGTCTGCTGGGACGGTCTAGCAGACCGTTTCCAGCAGACAGATTTGATTGTGTGTACGAGGCCTGACACTAAATGCAGTGATCAGTAGATCACTGCTATTTAGTGACACTGTGACAGGGGGGCTGGGGGGGGGTGACCGGGGGGTGGGGGGGGGGATTTGTGTGCCTATGTTTACTGGTGTCAGTGTAGTGCTTGTGTACTCACTGTGTGATGTCTCCTCTCCTCCGCAGGACGAAAATACCGGCGGGAGGAGCAGTGACATCACTTCCTCCTCTGCCTGTGTTTACAATGCAGGCAGAGGAGGGCGGAGGAGGAAGCCGATTGTCTGGGAGCGATCCGGAGGGGGCGGAAAAAAACACACAGCCGCCCCATCATCCCGGATCGCTCCTAACCACTTACCGACCGCCGCACGCAGCGGAGGTGGTCCCGATCGGACCCCCGACCTGCGGAAAGGCAGGGATGTACCTGTATGCCCATGTGCCTGTATGTGCCATTCTGTGGACGTACATAGGCGTGCGGCGGTCCTTAAGTGGTTAAAGCAGAGCGCCACCCAAAAGGGGAATCCACGCATTGTTTGCTTTCTCCCCCCCTTCGCTGCCACATTTGGCACCTTTCGGGGGGAGTGGATGCCTGTTAATGACAGGTACCCGTCCCCACTCCTGGGAGACCTCGCCACGGCGAGGTCTCTCGGAAGTTCGGTGCCCCTCCTCCTTTCCTCACCGCTGGGCCATTTACAAAGTGCAACACGCTTCGTGCATGCGCAGTAGGGAACCGGCTGTGAAGTCAAAAGTCTTCACTGCCGGTTTCCCTTACAACAAATGGTGGCGGCAGCACCCAAGAGCCGATAGGGTGCCGACATCCCGGGATCCCTGGACAGGTAAGTGCCCTAATGTAGCTGCTGACTTTACATTTTTTGGTGGGGGGTTGGAGCTACACTTTAAGTAGATTCAACACCAAAATATTTTTACCACCAGCATTATCTGGAATGTAATAATGTGCTTGCTTACCAGATTTCCATGACCCTTTTTTTTACACTAGAAGTCATGTAACTCATATGGTATCATTCCAGAGCCACTACTCTACTTCCCCCAACGTTCCCTTATTACCTGGGATTCTACCACTAGGCAAACCAACCAAAACTCCAAAGAGAGAAAAAAAAAAACCCTCTCCACAGTGCAATAAAAACGAAAAACGTAATTATTGAAAAGGTAAATACACTTACAATAGCATAAAAAACCTGCGCATGTAAAAAAAAATAACAAGGCCAGTATGGACCTCTGGTTCTGGGAATGCGATGACGTCAGCACAAGGTTCCACCCAACGCAATTCCTCATCAAAGGACATCTTCCAATGGCCACGGTAAAATATCTCTGTTTGGAGTTCTGGTTGGTTTGCCTAGTGGAGGAATCCCAGGTTGGGATCCACTAAGAACCCTGGACTGGCACCAGGACCAGATTTACATCTCAGGAGCCTATAGACAGAAAATTCTGAAGTCCCGCCCCCCCCCCCCAAAAAAAAGAAAGTAAAAACAACATTTTTCGTCCTTCATAAATTACTGCAAAGGTTCAGTAAAAAAAACACACTAAAGTAAGTTTTAGGGCAAACTACACAATAACCACATGTTTGCTAAAACAAAAAAGATGGGGTTGCACCGGGTAAATGGATACCCAACATGTCGCCCGTGAAATAGCGGCATACTTCAGCACCCTATATTTTCTATAGGTGACAGGTGTGAGGGGGCTGGCATATATACAGGATTGAGAGGGGCTGAGTGCCTACAGGTAAGGTGACCGGTGTGGGCATTCAGTGGCATGGCCCCTGGGCAAGTCCTGAGGAATGTTGATGGTCAGGCTGGGGGGGCCAAGGCCTAAAGCTATGTAAGGGGCCCAAACATTTCTGATGGCTGCCCTGAACATGTGTATCGCAATCAACGCTTTCACATGGAGACATCCCCAACTTGTACATAGAAGTGCGTATATGTGAGGTAAAAAAAAAAAAAAAAATTGTGTGGAACCAATCATACAGCAGCACAACTGCCTAAATGCTTACACCTGACAGACAGGAGTCTGCCTGTCAGTTTTAAACATAGTCCTGGTGGCTGCAGTCACCAGATTGTGTGTGAAACCCCCCCGTTGTCAATCTGTCAATAAGAAAACAAAACTCATAATGACAGGTGTCCCTCTAGGCACTTGCCTACAGTGCTTAGTGGGAAATCCGGCCCTGGCTCAGGCTCTCAGCGATCTGCTGAGAGCCTGAGTCAGCCCCCCAGCTCAGAGCTTCAGTGAGCAATGGAGGGGAGAGCAGAGAGTGAGTGACTGACAGTCACGGATCTCTGCTTACAGCAGTATAAGCCACGTTTTTCAGCCTTTTTTTTTGGTCTGAAAATGACCCACTCGGCTTATACTTGAGTCAGTGTACCTGAGTGTGTGACATACATTTTCAGACGGCGGTCGGGCAGTGTTAAAAAGTCACGCTCCTCCTTGTCCTGTTTCGTGATAGGCGAAACACTCCGTTTCCGAGCAGACACTGTGTTCAGTGTTCCACCTATCACGGACAGTGAGGTCAGGCTGCAATGGGCACAGTGAGGTCAGGCTGCAATGGGCACAGTGAGGTCGGGCTGCAATGGGCACAGTGAGGTCGGGCTGCAATGGGCACAGGGAGGTCGGGCTGCAATGGGCACAGTGAGGTCAGGCTGCAATGGGCAACGTGAGGTCTGGCTGCAATGGGCACAGTGAGGCGTGCAAATGGGCACATGAGGCGTGCAAATGGGCACAGTGAGGCATGCAAATGGGCACAGTTATGCTGCAAATGGGCATTGTTGACCCTCTTTTCCACTAACAGTAGCTGCTGCATTCTCACCCTAGGCTTATGCTGGAGTCAATACGGGTCGGCTTATACTCAAGTATATACTGTACTTTTTGTTCAATTCAAAGTGTAAAAGAAAAATACCTTATTGGTGCCCAGAGTTGTCCTTTTTTGTACTCTTGCTGCACTATTACTCCCCTCTTCCATCTCTTCAAGGGCTACTTTGCTTTTTCTCCATCTTCTTGATCTTTTTTCAACATCAGCAGTTTTTTCTGGTTCACTGCTGTCTGAATATTCCATACTAATAGACTGAGGGTTAAAATTAATATCCATCTTTCCATACGTGTGTTCTTTATGGGTCTGCTCACTTGGAACTTTTCTACTTGGCCTAAGGGACTTAGCGGACAACCTATTCTCCTTCAAAGAGTTCACGGAAGAGGTTTCTGAGTCAGAATACATTGTTTCGGTATTTGTAAACAATCCAGATGATGGGGAAGTTACAGACTGATAATACTCATTGCCACATGCCCATTCGGTGTTATACTGAGAGTCTGTGTAACAAGAATCTTCTGACAACTGTCTTGTTCTCCGTCGGTAGGCATTGAGCGCTAAACTCCAGTCCACTTCTTCATCACTGTCTGAACCCATCTCATCATAGGCTGAGACCACACTTGACTCATTCTCTAAAGATTTGAACACTTGACTCTTTGGTTGAGCAAGCAATCTTGGCGGAGGCAATGTTATACTTTGTAGCGCTACCCAATTCCCATCCGAACTCTGCAGAACTGGAGATGGACCTATAGAAAAAAAAAAAAAAATGAGCTCTCTTTAATCATTATGTAAAACTTGATTGTGTTAAAGTCAGACATCTTGATGTTCCATCAAAAACTCAAAAAGCCCCAAATTACTCTAATTCAAGTCATCAAAATGGGTAAAATGTATGTAGCACTTTAATAACCGATTGCCGCTTACCAAAAACAAGTAGCAGAATACATATTTGACTAAATTTATCAAGAAATTAGTTGATTTCCTTTTTTCAATTTTTATTGGATAAAGTAAAAAATATATATATTTTTTTTCAACATTTCTGGTATTTCTTTCTTTATAGTGCAAAAAATAAGGTATTCAAATACCACCGAAAGAAAACTCTATTTGTGGGGAAAAAAGGACATACATTTTGCTTGGGTACAGCATCAAATGACCGCACAATTATCAGTTAAAATAACGCAGTGCTGTATTGAAAAACAAAAAAAAAAACAGCCTGGTCATGAAGTGGGGGGGTGGCCTTAAATCTTTCGGAGATCAAGTGGTTAATTTGTTCATATAAATAAACCTAAGGAGACCACTGTCTTCAAGAGTATCACTAAACTCATCCTGCCAGTTCAGGGAGCATATTTGAAAGAAAGGAATAGAATAAGTCACCCCCAGCGCACCCATGTGACAGCAACTGGACTTTTTTTTATCACTGCTCAAGCACTTTATGTACTATGGGCAGGCTAGGCAACTTTCAAGTTTTTACTGTTATAACTAGAAGTACAGAGCATTTCTCTGTGGTCCAGCAGCAGATCAGGGTCACGGGTAGGTGGTGGGGAAGGTAAATGGGGCTACTTACTTTTCTAACTAGTCACTCCTACTTATGACCAGTAAAGTACAGATTCCAATGTTAAATCTTAACCCATAACCCAACTAAAATCCAGCTTGTATTGGTCTGACTTCAACATTAACAATAGAAGTTGTAATAAATCTATATTCTATTTGTAAAACAATGTTAGTAGGACCATATAAGATGGAACAGTTACACCACCTTGTGGCACAGTTATGTAGAACTATTACTTGGAACAAAGACTGTGGCATGCTTATCTATACCTCAGAATCACTTCAACTGTTCATGGCAACACCTTACAGTATTGCATTTGTTCTTTCTTGGGGGGAGTCCCATGATTCTTTTTACATTTCCTTTATCAGTTACCATGAGTATAAATGTATCTACTGAGATAAATAGCTTAAGCTAAAGTAAGCAATGTCTAATGCCTTAAATGCTAAGTTCATCTTTTGTAAATAAAAAATTATAATATTAATAATAATAATGAATGCGCATTATTTTGTATGTAAAAAATGTGCAAAGCATTGCACCCCCAATTAATAGACTGGGGGTGTACTGTCAGACTCCTGCCAACACTCCTCACTACTTTCTGCTCGTACCTCCATATGGGCACATGGGTACTGCAGGAAATGTCGTGAACATCAGTTTGGGCATCATGCGCAGATCCCTTTGAATGAATGGCATGGCTGTGTGGGCAGAGCACCGCACAGACCCGCTCGCTGTCACAGTGGGGGTTGGGGGGTGCAAGGCTGCTGCATTAGTAACAAGTTACACCCAGAATACGGGTGTAAAGTGTTACATGATACTAAAGATAAACTTATCCTTAAGGCCCCTTTCACACGATCGGACCATTCAGGTCTGACTGTCAGTTTTGACGGCGGACCTGAACAGCCGCACCATGCAGTCCTATGGAGCGTCGGATGTCAGTGGAGATATGTCAGCTGACATCCGACCCGATCTGCCAAAATCAGACGGATGGCGATACGTCCCCATCCGTCCATGGCTGATCGGATCAGTTGAGATCTGATGAAAATGAATATGCTCTCCGTTTTCACCAGATCTCCCCATAGGAGACAACGGTGTTGCACAAGCCCCTCCCCGCTCAGTGAGCAGAGCGGAGAGATCTCCTGCTGAGCCAGCGGACTCTGTAGCGATGGAGTCCGCCTGTGTGTAAGAGGCCTTAAAGAAAAGCCCTTTCTAATGTTTTTTAGTGGGTTAAATCATATCTTTTATAATGCACAATGCTTTGGGTTTTAATTGTCATGTATCAAATGTATATTAGTAAAATAAAATAGGAACAGACATAAAACATCAGTGTAGAAAACATATAAATTTAAAGCTGAACTCTAAGGAATAAAAAAATGTTACCCTTGCAGTGGGCCGCCCTCTGCACTGTAAGGCCGGGTTAAACCTATGCGAATTGAGTGCGGCTTAAACATTTCTAAATACATTGGCCCAGATTCACAGAGCAATTACGCCTGTCTAACTGGTGTTAGACAGGAGTAATTTCAAATTTTGCGCGCCGTATCACTAGTTTGAATCCTCAAACCATGATACGGCGGCTTCGGGCTTCGATCCGAGAGGCTTACGTCTTCGTAAGCCTTCGGATCTACGCTGGGATATTTTTGCGGCCGCTGGGAGGAGTTTGCGTCGTTTTCATGCGTCGGGATATGCAAATGAGTTTTTACGGCGATCCACGAAGATACGAGCGGTCTTCGCAATCGCTTACGTCTATTTTTTTTTACGTACTGTTAGACCAGCTTTTTGCTGGTCTAACGGTGCGTAGCCCATGTTAAGTATGGCCGTCGCTCCCGCGTCGAATTAATTTTTTTTTTTTTTTTTTTTACGTAAGTCGTTCGGGAATAGAAATGTCCGTAAACGATGCTATTCAAACAACGAATGACGTAACGACGTGATTTCGCGCAATGCACGGCGGGAAATTTCTGAACGGAGCATGCGCAGTTCGATCGCCGCTGGAACGCGCCTATTTTAAATGCTTCACGCCCCCTACTCGCGTAGATGGCTTGCGCCGGGAGAAATACTCTACGCCGCCGTCGTTTACTGGACAAAATCTACCGGGATTCCACGTAGAGCCAGGTAAAAAACGTCGGCGTAGAGTATTTCTGTTACTCTACGCTAATCTAATTCTCTCTGAATCTGGGCCATTGTTTTCAATGAGGCTGGTTCACATATGTGCGATGCATTCGCACTGCGCATTGCAGTAAAAACGTGTGCGGATTTTATGCATTGCGGTGCGGCTCAGGTGCGAATTCAGATCCATTATCTTCTATGGGTACGCAGCTGATTCGCAGATGTGTTCAGTTCTCTTCAGGAAATTCTCTCATTCAGCTCAATACACTTCCCCCCCACTCTCCTCTTCCCTGTAATTTCTCCCAGGTCTCCAAATTCGCAGCTAAAACTGAGCTAATCTGCTGAACACTTCCCTTATCTATCTGCAGAGATAAGAGAGCTAAAATTCGCACCGCACAAGTGTGAATCCAGCCTTAGGGTTAACGGCTTGTTTTGCTTAGGTGATAATGAATAAGGTAGATGGCTCACCAGCCAGAATTGTATTCGCTTGCCATACCGGACACCTATTTAGACTTATAGAATGTCCACCGATAAAGATAAAAAAATTAAATCTGGTAAGATACATCCCTACACAGCAATATCCACCATTTTTCAAACTATTAGCTATGCTTTTTCTGACATGCATTGGCCAATAGGCAATGGCACAAGCACAAGTTCTAAATACACTATACAAATCCAAGCATATTACTGCCACGAGGTGCACTAGGGGTCCAAGCCCCCCTTTCCCTTTTTTTTTTGTATCTATGTTTATTTTTGTATGCTTAGGTCTGATTTGCCTGCTGATTTATAATACCATCCTAATTGACCTCTCCCATCTAAGGGGAGTTCCCCAGGCTCTCATGGTGTGTGTATTAAGGCATTTATACATAGGCTCTGAGGAAGAAGGTCAATCCTTCGAAACGTGTCAACCTGCAGGGGTTCCTGCATGGTCCATTCAGGATCTAAAAAAACTGTAGATTCCAGGGCTTTTAAAGCTGCAGAAGATCTGCTGTTTTAAGCGTACTTTTATCTTGTGCTTGTGAGTAGTTTTTATTCTTTTCATCTTCAATAAATGTATGTGGGATAATGCACTAGGCTGTTGCGCTCTCTTTTCTTTCCATTTTCTTTATTCCACAACCTGGGTTGTAGGTGGGCCCTTGGTGACCTCATGTACAATGCAGGACCAACAGTTCTACATTGTACATGATAACCCCAGAGAGGTGAGCAACAGGCAGCAAAAAGAACAGACTTTATGAAAGAGGAGCATGGAGGAAGGCTGTGGGAAAGAAGAATCAGATAAGTATATGACCTTTTTTCTTCAACCCCAGTCAAAGTGAGTAGTTAACTCTTGTAATGTGGAGGAGGATCCACTGCAGGGGTAACTTTTTTTTCTGAAGTTAACCACAGAATTGCTTTGTCAGCTGTCTCTTTAAAAGAGCAAAACCTGTAAATGTATTAAGAACACAGACAAACATGAATTACTTGAATCATATAGACTGTCCACGCTTTTCCAGCTTGGCAACGTAGAAGGTCTGTGTTCTTTCAGCCTTCTCTTATGACTCCTTTGCGTCTGACACCGTGATTCTGGTGTACTGGATTTTCCTACTGTGTTGCTACTTGTTACATCTTCATTCATCAAGGAAAATGCTGAGTGGGATCTCTAGTGAAAAGAAAGTCAAACAGTAGTGAACTTGTGAGACAACAAAAAAGATTGTCAACAGAAACAAGAGACAACATACTGCTAAAGGGTGTGAAAAACTGTTATAGGGATGGTGGCGCTGCCAACCCTGTGTGGGTCAGAATTAATGGTGGGTGCCTTAGTAATGGATTAGAACAAGTGTTGGGTAACCTGTGAGAGGGCTCAATCCAATAGGAATGGATTCCCTAAGGACCCGCTTAAACCAAGAAGAGCGTGTGAGGTTACCTCGTTACTGGTGCTAAATATCCTAACTCCCAGGTTTGTGGGTACTTGTGGACCTCCACCACTGGGTGGCGTCCACTGATCGTGGTGATGATACAAAAAATATAATAATATCACAAAAATCCCCTTCACCTTTGAGAAAGTCACATGACGAAACGCGTCTGGTGACCATTACGCAAGCCCGCACGCACGCTCTTGTCTGCCAGCTGATCCGCACGCGAAGGACCCAGTTACGAGCTGCTTGGAGACAACACCGGCATACACGGATCACACATCCCAGCAGTGTCAGCAACTCTGTCTCGTATACCTAACGGGGACTGTCGGTCAGCAAGGACTTCCTTTGAATCTGCTCTTGCGGCTTTTGTTTTTGTTTTTAGTATTTTTATTTTTACTTCAGCCCCAGTTTACCCAGGTGCCTCTGGGAAACTGTAGTGCAATTGGCCACAACTATTTTTACTTCTTGCAATAAATAGGATCTTGCTTTTAAAACATATCACGCTATGTGGATATTTCATTTTTTACTTTTTGAGTGACATCGGGAAGGATTCACTGCACACCACCTCTAGTGCTCCTCACACATTCCGGGAGCAGCTGTGGCGCTGACGGAGGGAACCATGACACAGGAGGAACCAAAGGTACCACCACCTCCCGCCTATTGCCCTTTGAGGGCGACAACATCTGGTGAGTGGGGACCCAACTGGGGGAGCACAAAAGTCACTGAGAAGTGTTTCTATGAGAAGAACTGGCACCAGAGTCACCATAAAGATATCCTGCAGTAGTAGTTGCTATAGATTTGAACTCTAAACCCATTTGAAAACTGGAATTTATTGCCTACATTTATACCAGCAGGACTTTTTTGCTATTTGATACAGTTGTTGCTGGATGTGTCAGGCACCCTTTGGTGGCTTTTTGTTTCTGTTTTGTTTTTGTCCAAGTTTGCCTTCCATTTAGGATTTGTCACTTATGATTTATATGGGGGCATCTGTAACAAACCAGCTTTAGTTGCTGCTGCTTGGTACCATCTTACTCACCTTTACTGACCTGCACAGTATCCTGGTCACTATTCTCAGGATTGACACCCACAGTGTATACCACGGAATACTGAGATAACAATTGATATATATCAGTATATCTACAACCTTTGAGGTTACACTGATTACACTTTACATTTTTGCTTTTTTTGTTTATTCTGCACCACCCATATCAATGCCCTAGAGAGCCAGATCACCTCAGGGCTCTTTACTCATAGCATTTAGCTATACTCACCTTTAGCACACCACTTAGGAGCACAGTTTGCCTTGGAGGCTCTATAGGGTCATTTCAACTAGTGACCTGCACAGAGTCCTGTCTTACATTGGATACTTCAATTTTTGTGATATTATTATATTTTTTGTATCATCACCACGATCAGTGGACGCCACCCAGTGGTGGAGGTCCACAAGTACCCACACACCTGGGAGTTAGGATATTTAGCACCAGTAACGAGGTAACCTCACACGCTCTTCTTGGTTTAAGCGGGTCCTTAGGGAATCCATTCCTATTGGATTGAGCCCTCTCACAGGTTACTCAACACTTGTTCTAATCCATTACTAAGGCACCCACCATTAATTCTAACCCACACAGGGTTGGCAGCGCCACCATCCCTATAACAGTTTTTCACATTTTTTTGGTTTCCCTGGAGACCCCTAGGGAGGCAGCAGCCACATTAAAACTTCCTAAGCGCGGATTCCCCCTCCTATCATACTGCTAAAGGGACTGAATAAATTGCATAGGTCTTATGTTGATTGTAGGTGAGATCTATAACAGTGAAGAAACACGTATTTACAGAATGAATGACAACCTTGAATAACAAAAATGGAACACAAAAATAATCAATTCTGTGATCATAAAATATATATATATATTTAGAACCCTCAAAAATGGATGTGCTGTTTCACAAAGTTATACAACCATCAATGTGATCACATAAGCAGCGCCATACCGTCAGGGCCGGATTAACAGAGGGGCTGATGGAGCTGCAGCTCCAGGCCCCTTTCTCAAGATAGCGCTCCACCACTGTGTCCTACCATGCTCCTGTCTCCTCCCTTTCTCCCCCAGCATCGGAAGCTTACCATCCCGCAGCCGCGGTAGATGGTATCCAGGGACACACACAGACGCCGGTTTCCCAACCAGCACTGGAGTTGCACAGTCTCTCCCTGACGCGGGAGTTTGGAGCATCCATCCATCCAAAGAGCACAGTACCAGCGGAGGTCACCTACCCCGGAAGCTTGCCACGGATGACATCACATATTGACATGCCTATGTTCCGTACAGTTTTGTGAGTAGTACCCTCATATGAATTGTTTTTTCTTGTGTAAATAAACCTAATACTACGTTTATAGGGGCGCCGCTTTTTGTCTTTTTGTGCTGTTTCAGATCTGCTTCTTCTTGTCAGCTGGCAGCCCTCTCTGCAAAAGTACAACTTCAGTATTAGTCATATGATCTTGATCTAATGGACTGAATATTTTCATATATTTTTCTACATATATGCAAAAAAGTGTTTATCGTCCCCCTTCCCTTATTCATTTTTTGTTAGTACTTTTTCCTTATTATCCTTACTTCGCTTGGAGAGCGCTTGATTTACTTGTTTGTCTTCATTAAGGAGTTGTGAATGCTTATATTCTGAGGACAGGATACTGAGCGGTTAATGCACACACACTGAATAAAAAGCACTAAGGGGTTGATGCTCTTAAACCACGTCACATACATTTTGATCAGTGTGTGGCCTTCCCTGCTCAACATAAGTCAATTATTTAATCAACTTCTGTCAAAGAGGCATGCAGGAAAACTCTATCAGCTGCAACCA
This sequence comes from Rana kukunoris, assembly GCA_029574335.1. Taxonomy (NCBI): domain Eukaryota; kingdom Metazoa; phylum Chordata; class Amphibia; order Anura; family Ranidae; genus Rana; species Rana kukunoris. The sequence continues at coordinate 140,370,618 of CM056053.1, read as the reverse complement.
CTGATCCATGTATACTGACAACAGCAATCCCGCTGTCAAAATACATTGTGCCAGCAGGGGGGATTCTTTCATCTACCTTGCTTGTGTGGATGCAAGAATCCATCAGTTTTATTTTTTATTCATCCTGCAGAATGAAAAAAAGCCAAGGGGCCTGATTTCCAAACTAAAAAAATATATAAATAACCAACTGCTAGCATATTTTATCAAATACAATGAATTAGGTTATGACAATAAACACAGACACATGTCCATAGTATGTAACACACTGTGTAGCGGTCAATAGTAAGTAATGCACTGTGCAGGGGTCAGGAGGTCAGATCTGGGTGCAATTTTTCTTCTCGGTATGTAAAGGGAGATGACTGTTCTGTACAGATGACTGGGACCCATTTGAGTAGTGTCCTGTCGTGATTGGAGAACATGTCAGTAGTGGAAGAAGTGGTAACAGCATTATATGAAGCAGCCATTCAGAGTGCAGCTGTCACTCACCTGGAAAAAGGAAGCAGCGTATGATTGGTTGCTGGGAAACCATCAGTGTGCCGGTGTGTCCCCAGTGTATACAGAGGGGGTGGCTACAGTTAATGTCCGTGTGCTCTAAAAACATGCACTTTTCTGTACAGGGATCAGTGCAGATTCCATAATGAGCGGTGCTGTGCTTAGTTGATACTCCATAAATATGTGTGCTGTGCGGAAAAAGTAAGGCAGTGCATAAAGGAGTCTCTGAACGGAACTGCCACAGGCATTCATTATCTGGCTTACATGCTGACCCAGTGTGGTACAAGTGTTTTCCTGATCCCCCTATCAGTGGTCCTGGCTGTGCTGTGCTTGCAGTGCAGCCAGCACACTGGAGTGACAGGTATGAGCATGCTGGGTCTCGGGTCCACACACCTTCTCTTTACACTGCCCTAGCATTTAGAACTCTGTGAGGGCTTACCTTGAGTGGAGTCCATTTTGCAGACTTGTAAGCTCACCCTTACAGGTACCCACAGCCCACGGGAATGAGGTAAGACACTACCTGGGCTGTAAATCCGTGCACGGGGGCCAGATAGGGATTAGACAAGGGTAGTCAACGTATAGCCGTGGTCCAGGATTCCAGAATTTAGCGTAAGGTCAGAAGCCGGGGTTAGTCTTGTAACTGAGCAGACGTGGTACACTGATGACAGCAGAGGGTCAGGTAAATACTAGGGTTGTCCCGATACCGATACTAGTATCGGTATCGGGACCGATGCCGAGTATTTGCGGGAGTACTTGTACTCCCGCAAATACCCCCGATACTGAAATAGAATACTTCCCCCCCATATTGCAGCAATGCGTCCCTCATACCTTTTTGGATATGCTGACGCCGCCGCTGCCGCATACCGCCGTATCCCCCTGCTCAATCGCATAGCACACATTACAAGCATTCATTCTGAATACTTGTAAATGGCCGTGTATTGACACTCCCCTTCTCCGGATTGGAGGGATCCCTCCAATCCCGAGCAAGGGGGAGTGTCTATGCACGAATCCGCGTATAGACACTCCCCCTTGCGTGGGATTGGACGGATCCCTCCAATCCGGAGAAGGGGAGTTTTAATACACGGAGCGCGGCCATTTACAAGTTTTTAGAATGAAAGCTTGTAATGCGCTACGCGATTGTGCAGGGGATACGGCGGTATGCGGCAGAGGCGGCATCAGCATATCTAAAAGGTATGAGGGACGCATGGCTGCAATATGGGGGACATACATGGCTGCAATATGTGGGGGACATACATGACTGCATATGGGGGACATACATGGCTGCATATGGGGGACATACATGGCTGCATATGGGGGACATACATGACTATATGTGGGGGACATACATGGCTGCATATGTGGGGGACATACATGGCTGCATATGTGGGGGACATACATGGCTGCATATGTGGGGGACATACATGACTGCATATGGGGGACATACATGATTGCATATGTGGGGGACATGCATGACTGCATATGTGGGGGACATACATGACTGCATATGTGGGGGGACATACATGACTGCATATGCGAGGGACATATATGGCTGCAATATGGGGGACATACATGACTGCAATATGGGGGACATACATGACTGCATATGGGGGACATACATGACTGCATATGTGGGGGACATACATGGCTGCAATATGGGGGACATACATGGCTGCAATATGTGGGGGACATACATGACTGCATATGGGGGACATACATGGCTGCATATGGGGGACATACATGACTGCATATGGGGGACATACATGACTGCATATGTGGGAGACATACATGGCTGCATATGTGGGGGACATACATGGCTGCATATGTGGGGGACATACATGACTGCATATTTGGGGGGACATACATGACTGCATATGTGAGGGACATACATGGCTGCAATATGGGGGACATACATGGCTGCAATATGGGGGACATACATGGCTGCAATATGTGGGGGACATACATGACTGCATATGGGGAACATACATGACTGCATATGTGGGGGACATACATGGCTGCATATGTGGGGGACATACATGGCTGCATATGTGGGGGACATACATGGCTGCATATGTGGGGGACATACATGGCTGCATATGTGGGGGACATGCATGACTGCATATGTGGGGGACATACATGACTGCATATGTGGGGGGACATACATGACTGCATATGTGGGGGACATGACATGGCTGCAATATGTGGGGGACATACATGACTGCAATATGTGGGGGACATGGCTGCATTTGGGGACACATTTAAAAAAAAGTATTTGGTATCGGCGACTACTTGAAAAAAAGTATCCGTACTTGTACTCGGTCCTAAAAAAGAGGCATCGGGACAACCCTAGTAAATACCGACAGAAAGTTCAGGGTTCGCAAACAGGAACCAAAGATAAGTCCGGGGCACAAGCCGTGGGTCAAGGGCTGGAGACGGCAGAGGAAGTCCGAAGGTACAGGCCGGGGTCAAAGGACAGGAGACAGCAGCAATCCAAGGTACATAAGCCAAAGGTCAGAAGCCAGGGTCAGTCTTGCAGCTGAAGATCAATACAGGAACCGTTGGCACAGACAGGAAGATCAGATAACAATGAACTGACAAGGCTCTCAGAGTGAGGCAGGGCTTTATACCCTGGTTAATTGGGTAACCTGCCTTAGCTGGACCAGGATAGTCAGGTGCAGATTGCAATGAGATCCAACTAAAGGTGATCAGCACATTCAGCACCACCTTAGCTGGAAAGCAAGCAGAAACCCAAACTGAGGAGTGGCTCAGAGGCAAGGTATTAAAGCAGCAACGGCGAGGTCCTGGGTTCAATCCCACCCAGAGCCACTTGGAGCGCGACCACGCCTCGCCGTCTGCTTGGCACGGTAGGGACCGTGACACCCTCCTGTATGCAGTGCAGTAGAGGACTAGGAATTGCTGCAGCTGTTCTGATGGCTGTCAAAGTTATTTTCTCTGTGTAGAGAGACATGCTTTTTTTTCTATGTACAGGGTACAGGCTTCAGGATTTGTGCTTTGTGCTTTGTGCAGGGTTCGGGACTGTGCTACATACAGGGTTCAAGAGTGTGCTACATACAGAGTGCAGAGTACAATTGTGCACTGCGTACAGAATGCAGGATTCAGGGGTGCACTATGCTCAGAGTGCAGTGTTCAGGGCTCCTCTCCACTGCAGAAAAGAAGGTACAGCATTCAGTACCCCTCCTCTGTTGCCATGTGCAGAGAATCAGATCAGGGAAAACAAGGAGAACAAGGTTTTGTGTGCATTGCCAGGAGAAGAGAGCTGTCAATTATAAAACACAGAAGACAAGTTTCTGTGTTTATAAGTGACAGTAGTGAGTAACAACTCAAGGAGCCAGCGCCGAAGGTGGTCCTGGAACTCAGTAGAGCTAAATGTTCCTTCTCCTGATCCTCTTGCTCCCCCAAGCAACCTGGGAGGGAGGTGGGGGGGCACTACTAAAATCTGCTAGCACCCACCTAGATCTGGCCTTGGTGTCTGGACTCAGTGTTGTACAATATATATGGCGGGGGGACATGGACAATGCAATGTGTATGGAGAGTGTCCCCTGCAGATTGAGGAGTCCCTGCAGGTCTTTACAGGAAAAACTGGAGAGTGTGTGCTGGAGGAGAGATGCAGGGGAAAGACCAATCTGTTTGTGATGTAGTTGGTGGGATCTAACAGGGAAGATAACAATCTATGTGCTAGAAGTGGGATCCTAAAGGGGAAAGACCAACATGTGTACCAGAGATGTGATCTCAATAAAGAAAGAACAAACTGTGCTGGAAGTGGGATTTTTAATTTTACTGGAGGAAATAAAATCTATATCTATTCTGGAGATGAAATCCTAGTGGGGAAAGACTGATCTTTGTGATGGAGGTGTGATCTTAGTGGGAAAGATCAACCTGTATGCTGGAGATGAGATCTCGGTGGGGAAAGACCAACCTGTGTGCTGGAGGTGAGATCTCTCAGAGGAAAGACCAAACAGTTGGATAGAGATAGAATCTCAGTGGAGAAAGACCAACCTGTGTGCTGGAGGTGGGCTCTTTTTAAAGAAAGACCATTCTGTGTGATGGAAATGGGATCTCAGTGGGGAAAGACCAACCTGTGTGCTGAAGGTGGGATCTCTCTGAGGAAAGACCATTCTGTCTGACGGAGATGGGATCTCAGTGGGAAAAGACCAACCTGGGTGCTGGAGGTGGGATTTCTCTTAAGAAAGACCAGTCTGTGTGTTTGAGATGTAATCTTAATAGGGAATGACCAAATTGTATGCTGGACGTGAGATGTTACTGGGGAAAGACCATTCTGTGTGCCACCCAATAGGGAAACGTATGTTCTAGAGGTGGGGTGTAACTAGGAAAAGACCATTCTGTGTACTAAAAGGTGAAATCTCAATCTGTGTGCTGAAGGTAAGATCTAAGTGGGAAAATACCAAATTGTGTTTCTGTGATTTGTGTTTCTTAGGTCTCGTACACACAAACGTTTTCCTCGACAGAATCCTAAGAAACTTAGTGGCAGAGCTGTTTTGCAGAGGAAAACGGTCGTGTGAATGTTTTTCATTGAGAAAACTGTTGTGGAACTCGATGAGAAAAAAAGAGAAAAAGTTCTCTTTTTCCTCGTCGGGAGTCCCAATTTCCTCGTTGTGTTCCTCGTCGGGCTGGTTTTCGGCGAGAAACACGTTTGTGTGTATGCCTAGAAACCCGCACATGCTCAGAAGTGTGGCGCCAGTGGAATCAAACTTCCCCTTTATAGTGCCGTCGTACGTGTTTTACGTCACTGCGTTTGAGAACGACTAGATTTGGTCTTGACAGTGTGTACGCAAAGACAGCTTGTCAAGTTTCTCGACAAGCCTGACAAGGAACTCGTTGAGGAAAACGATGTTTCATTTACGACGAGTTCCTCGGTCATGTGTACTAGGCCTAAGTGTTTAAAAAGTGTTGTCACTAATGGACCATTAGTGACAACAAATAAATGACAATTTATTTATTTCACAAAAGTACCTGAAGATCAGCCAATTGCCTTTTATTTGAGGTCATAAACTTTACTCAAGGTGTCTAATTGCTTTATTATCATCTTTTTATATTTTACTTTTTTTTTATCACTAATTTTTACCCGTATTGCTTTTTTTAGCATCACTACTTTTTACCCATACTTTTTTAAACACGGCAATTGCAAAAAAGCAATTAATTTACACATTTGTATATGTAACTTCCATAGTCTGTCCTGTTGTTTTGATGACTGTCCGTGTTCAGTTATTGGCAATCTTGTTTCTCCAAACAAGTGTTGACCCCTGGATTATGTCTAGAGGCACAGCCGAGTTTGATATTAATTGTGTCCAGCACACCTATGGACTTCAAAAGTAGTAATATGCAATTTAAATCTTTAAATTATACAACTGTTGTTGTGATAGACACAGTTAAATACAATTTATTTCAAATCTGACCTTGAAATCAGTAAGCATGTTCTGGTTTCATCTTTCAAAAAATAAACAGCGATGATGTTCACTATATGGACTTATTTATAAAGTTATTCCTGTAATTAAAACACATTCATCTGGATGATTAGCCCAAAGTGAATATTTTTGTGAATTTCACATTCACTGCTTTATAAATATGTCTATCATTCCTGCCAGCTTTTCATCATTTTTAAATATATATATATATATATATCCATGTATCCATGTATATGGATATATATATATATATATATATATATATATATATATATATATATATATATCTAGATATATATATATATATATATATATACATAGATATATATCCTACATATATCTATATACAGTATATATCTATATAAGCATAGATATATCTATCTATGTATATAGATATATCTATTTATATATATATATATATATATATATATATATATATATATATATATATATATATATATATATATATATATATATATATATATATATATATATATATATATATACATAGATATATATCCTACATATATCTATATACAGTATATATCTATATAAGCATAGATATATCTATTTATATATATATATATAGATATATATATATATATATATAGATATATATAGATATATATAATATATTATATAATCTATATGTCCCTAGGTCTTATTGTATATATTGGACAATTTTGCAACTGCAAATGCTTTAACGTATACTGTACAGCATGTTAACAAAAATCCATGTAGTTTTAAAGAACAGTCTGTAGGTGGCAATATTTGTCCAACTAAGAATTGAAGTAGCTTTCTGAACAGTTTTGCAACTTTGTGCTTTTTCACTTGGTTTCCTGTTAGGAAAAATACATTGGTAATAAAATAAAATAAAAAAAAACCTTTACACCTTTAGCATCTCAATTTCTTTTAGTGGTTTTAGTTTTGGCTCTGCATCACAATTCCCTGTAAAACGAATCAGCTGACAGTTTGCCATTCATTGTACAACAACCGGAGTATCACAGACTAAATGGATGACATACTGCTTAATTCAAAGTGAAAATTGACAGGCACTGAATAAAAGCTTTAGTGCTGCGAGACCTTCAACACCAAATATAGAGTTATACCTCCAGCAATAATGCCCACATTAGTCAGATGTACTTCATTCACACACAAACATTTTTGGTAGTTGTCATCTTTTTGACATTAGCTAGTATCTTCTGTCATTTACCTTGGCTATTTCTTAGGCTATGTTCTTTAAAATTAAATGTCATTGATTTAAAAATTAAATGTGGAAACAAAAACATTTGAGTGCTTTTGTTATCCACAGTAAAGTAGCATATTTTCATTGTACAGTAAAACCAAATACTGTAATTTTACAAGCAAAATTCGTTCCAGAAACATGCTTGTAATCCAAAGCACTTGTATATCAAAGCATTTTTTTACAGGGTATAAAAGAGAAGAGAGGCACCTCTAAGTGTAGCGATAAGTTGCTAAATGTTGTACCTTCATTAAATGTAACCATATTGCTACACTTAGAGGCTCCTCCCTTCTTTTTTATATTAAGTTGTGACATGACACTACTCTTATATCAAGACATCGCTTGTATATCAAGGCAAAATGTATTAAAACATTTTGCTTGTCTTGCAAAACGCTCTCAAACCAAGTTACTCTCAAACCAAGGTTTTACTGTACTCCGATCCAAAATGGAAACTCTATTTGTGATTTCTGTTTATTAAGAAAAAAAAGAATACTTTGAATATTTCACCTGTGCTGTGGGTGGTGTGTCCTCACTGGGAAAGACCAAACTGTGTGCTAGAGGTGGGATCTCACTGATCAAAGAACAAACTGTCTGCTGGGAGTGGGATCTTAGGCCGCGTACACACGATCAAATCTATCTGCTGGAAACGGTCTGCCAGACCGTCCCAGCAGACAGATTCGATCGTGTGTAGGGGCGAGCAGATGGATTTGGCCAGCCGACAGATTTTAAAGCATGCTTTAAAATCTGTCGGCTGGGAATCCGTCCGCCCGACATGTCTGCTGGTTAGTACGCTAACCAGCAGACATATCTTCTCGCACATGCGTCAAATGGATTCGACGCATGCGCGGAAGTAATTTACTTACTGGTGCGGTGACGTGGCGGCGTCAACGTCACCGCCACGTCACCGCGCTTTCTGCTGGTGGGGATTTTGGTTTGATCGTGTGTACAGCGATCAAACCAAAATGGCCAGCAGACAGATTTGTTCAAATCGGTCTGTCCGACCGATTTGAACAAATCTATTTGCTCGTGTGTAATGGGCCTTAGTGGGGGAAAACAAATCTGTGTGCTGGAGGTGGGGTGTTGATGGAGAAAGACCAGTCTGTGTTGGAGGTTGAAACCTAATGAGGAAGTACCACACTGTGTGCTGGAATTTAGCTCTCACTGGGAAAATAAAAATCCAAATGTTGTGGGAAAGACCAACCTGTGTGTTGAGTTGGGTTCTCACTGAGGAAAAATCAACCTGTGTGTTGGAGGTGGGTTCTCAATGGGGAATCTAAAATCTGTGTGCTGGAGGTGGGATTTTACTGGACCAATCTGTGTACTAGAGGTGTGATCTCAGAAGAGAAAGACCAAACTGTGTGCTGGAGGTGGGTTCGCAATGGGAAATGTAATATCTGTGTGCTGGAGGTGGGATTTTACTGGACCAATCTGTGTACTAGAGGTGTGATCTCAGAAGAGAAAGACCAAACTGTGTGTCTGGAGTTAGGGTTTCACTGAGGGATGACCAATCTGTGTACTGAAAGTGGGGTCTCTCAGGGATAGACACATATGTGCACCAGAGCTGGGATCCCAGTGGGGAAACACAAAGCTGTGTGCTGGTGGGATTTTACATTCTGCAACTGCAAATGCTTTAACATATACAGTGGGGAAAGAAAAAAAAAAAACTGTGTGCTGGAGGTGTGATCTCAGTGGGAAATGTAAAACTGTGTGCTGGATGTGGGATCCCAGTGGTGGTGTGCTGGAGGAGGGATCTCACTTTGGAAAAAAAATATACTGTGTGCTGGAGTTAGGATCTCAGTGGGAAAGACAAATCTGTGTGCTGGAGGTGGGATGTCAGTGGGGAAACGCAAATATGTGTGCTGGAGGTGGGAAGTTACCGGGGAATAACCAAACTGTATACTGGAGGTGGAATCTTACTGAGGAAAGACCAACATGTGTGCTGGAGGTGGGATCTCACTTAGCAAAAACCCAGTGTTTCCTCAGTGAGATCTCAGACTTCCAACAACAAACATAGAGTTATGCCTCCTGCATTAATGCCTGCATAGTCAGATGTACTTTATGTACACACAAACATTGTTGGGGGTTGCCATTATTTGACATTAATGATTGCTTTATATAATTCACCTCAGCTATTTCTTAGGCTAACTCTTTAAAAGTAAATGTTATTGTCTTAAATTGTGTTAACGACTATGTAAAATATATTTTTTTTAACCTCTGCATGCCGGCGATGTGCATATATGCAGCCTCTTGGCGGGAAGGGCCTTAACACTGAACGGCCGCATATATGCGTACCAGTAAACAAAGCTGTGCCGAGAGACATAGTTACCGGTAACTAATGTAAAGCTCCTGATCTCAACTTAGAATTGGGGGCTTTCCAACCAGAACCCCCCCCCCCCCCCTCCCAGCATCAGAAACGTCTTAAAAGGCCAGGAGGCACCAGCATTAAGGGGTTGAGGACCTTGTTATGAAAAGGAAGGTAGCACATTTCCATTGTACTCTGATCAACATGTGAACAAGGAAAATGAGAATCCCTTGTTTCATGTAAAACAGGCCTAAAAGATGGAATTGGTCCTACCTGCCTTCTACCCTACCTGTCTGCCCACTGATTGGTAGCCTTGTCAACTAAGAAGACACCTTGGCAAGTGTGTAAGAGGGGGAATATTGATTTCTACAAAAAAAGATGTTCACCAAATTTTATCTTCTGTTTAACCTTATGATTTGACCATTTAAATAATGCACATAGCACTAAGAGTGACACTGAATAAATATTCCAACAATCAAGATGAGATCTCCCTCGGCGTGGACCAGGTAAGTTCCACTAACCTTGTTTCAAGGTAAATATTTCATAATGAGCTAGTATCCGGGGCATACTAGCTCATTATGGCTTTTGCATTTCAGGGATGTAAAAAACAAAAAAAAAAAAAACATCGGCTTTACTACCGCTTTAATTTTGTCCTTGTATGTATTGGATCAATTTTCTTTTCTTTTCTTTTTTCACAAAGAGCCAATTTTCTTCATACTTTTATGTACACATTTTTTTTGATACTTTTGATATTTATTAATAAATTAATTTACACATTTTTTTTTTTCTAGCTGCATATAAGCCCCTGGGAGCCTCCGTTCCCCCTTTTTTCTAATAGTACTGATCTAGCAGCAAACATCTTGGTTACTAGAAGATGGGTACCCCATTTTTGCGAGTATGAATGCAGACTACCTTCTTTTATGAACTATTAGTTTGGTATGTGGTGTTCCTTGATGTCTTTACTTATGTGTTTTTCCTCATTTGTGCAGCTTGAATAGCCTAGGGTTGAGACATATTAAACCATACTGCAGTTTTTATCCTTGACTAAAAATGTAATTGGTAAACTAATAATGATGCTGTGTAGAGTATGCAATATAAAATGCAAGAAGGAAACAGTAGAATTAAAGGGTCACTAAATGACTGTTTACAGGGTATAGAGACATAGGGCCAGATTCAGGTAGAGTTACTCTGGAGTATCAGTGATACTCCAGCCTAACTCTCATTTTGAGCCGGCGTTTCTGTTTTCAGTAAGCAGAAAACAAGAAACGCTGGGTTGGAGTTCCTATACGAACGGCGTAATTGTATTTCGCCGTCGTATCGGAACTGCAATTTTAAAAATGGGGCTCGGGGCGTTCCCGCTGATTAACGCCGAGAATATGCTAATCAGCGAGAATCGGCAATTCACGATCGTATTCGGGCCCGACGCAGTGACTTTCCGACGTTTTACGTAAAAGATACGCGGCGTAAAGAAAAACCAGCCCCCTAGTGGAGTATCCTATGTTAAGTATGGCCGTCGTCATCGCGTCGAAAAAAATTTTTTTGAGTCGTTTGCGTAAAACGTCCGTGAATGGGGATTGACGTCATTGACGTTCACTGACAGAATTTGGAGCATGCGCACTGACAGTCGACGCATGCGCAGTACGTTCGCTGCGGGATCGCGCCTAGTTTAAATAATACACGCCCCCTACCCGCCCAATTTGAATTCCGCCGGCTCATTTTCGCTACGCCGCCGCAACTTTAGGAGCAAGTGCTGTGTGAATACAGTACTTGCTCCTAAAGTTTTGGCGGAGTAACGTAAATGAGAAAAGTTACTCCAAAATAAAGATTCGCCCATCTACCTGAATCTGGCCCATAATGGTTAACTGATTCCTTTTAAAAACGATTAAAAACAGATAAAAATCAATCATATAATGTGCCTCTAGTTTCACTTTCGTTTTTGCAGCTTGCTTAGTTTTTGCATGTAATTTAATGCCTCTGTGCTGGACAGTGCCATAGAGAGTGATGGTTAGGAAAACAAAACTAGAATCTCCCAGTACTGTGGTGATCAGGAAACAACCAGGAAGTGTCCAGAACAGAGCAGAATTACAGCAACATCAGAGCAAAAACGAACAATGAGGACATGAAACCAGGTCTGCAGTAAGGTAAAGGAAGCTATTTAGCTAAAAAAAAAAAAATTCCTTTAGTGACCCTTTAATGTGAAACTCTCCAAACCAATGCTTCAACTCCCCAACTAGTTTATAGTACCGCTGCAGGTAAGCTCACACGCACTATGGTAGCTCATATACAGTATCATCAATTATCTGGCAACATTTATCGAAGGTATAACTATTTTCTAAATAACCTTTTTCACATATTGTAGAACAGACTTTAGCATTGTTTCTCAAAGTGATTGCAAAAAAGCTGTGAAGGACACTTTTCAAATTAACCTTGATGTTCTAGAATCCATACAAAAGGAAAGGAAAGATCTATCTACCGACATGGTAAATTGAGAAAAGCCACAGGATTATTGATTCTTATTTGCACGCAGTTCCTCAGCTATTCCTCTGATAATTTAAGGCTAGGGGGAAGCATATAAAAAGCTTACAACTTGCTATAAAATAAATGGAATTCACCTTTAAACCAAAAAAAGAAGCTGACAAAAAATGAATGATGTGAATTACAAATATCGACCACAAGAGTTGTCCTTGAGTGTATTTGCAAGGTGACAATGCTGGGAATATAGTTTTATAATAATCCCTACAGTAGGTGACTGGGATATTGTGTCAATCTCGCTCCCTTTCTCGGCGAGATTGACCACCTACGAGCCCCATCGCGGGAGCCAGCGCCGAGCTGGCTTGCCGCGATGGAGACAAAGCCGTCATAGAAGCGACGGGAATCCGACGCGGATTCCTGCCAATTCTACACGTGGGCGGAGTTTGTTATGAATCCTGAAGGAGAAATCCCCGCCGGATTTTTAAAGAAAAATCCGGCATGGGTTCCCCCCTCAGGAGCATAACGGGCCCTTAGGTCGGTTATGGGTTGTAAGGAGACCCCCTACGCCGAAAAAACGGCGTGGGGGTCCCCCCACAATCCATAACAGACCCGTATCCAAAGCACGCCGGCCGGCCGGTCAGGAGGGGAGTGGGGGGCGAGCGAGCGCCCCCCCCCCTCCTGAGCCGTACCGGGCAGCATGCCCTCAACATGGGGGGGTCAGGTGCTCTGGGGTAGGGGGCGCACTGCGGCCCCCCACCCCAGAGCACCCTGTCCCCATGTTGATGAGGACAGGGCCCCTTCCCGACAACCCTGGCCGTTGGTTGTCGGGGTATGCGGGCGGGAGGCTTATCGGAATCTGGAAGCCCCCTTTAATAAGGGGGCCCCCAGATACCGGCCCCCCACCCTAAGTGAATGAGTATGGGGTACATTGTACCCCTCCCCATTCACCTGCAAAACAAAAGTTTAAACACAAATAAACCACACAGTGTATTGAAATATTTTATTAGTTGGCCGCCGGGGGGGGGGTGTGTATGATCGCTTTTAGAAAAGCGCCCCCCTCCGGCGGGCTTCTGTGGGGGGGTGGGTGCCGCCGTCTGGTTCTTTTCCGCCGCCGGGGGGGGCGCTTTGATAAAAGCGCCCACCACCCGGCGGGCTTCTTTCGACGTCTTCGGCGGCGGGGGGGGTCTTCTCCCACTCTCCGGGGTCTTCTCCCGCTCTCCGGGGGTCTTCTCCGCTCTCCGGGGGTCTTCTCCGCTCTCCGGGGGTCTTCTTCTTCTTCAGGACTCGCCGCCGCTATCTTCGTGTGTTAGCTCAATTAGTAGCGGCGGCGGTCCCCTCTTCTGCGACGTCGGCGTCTTCTTCTTCTTCTTCTTCTTCTGCTGTCCAGATGTTGACGCGACGCTTCCTCCCGCTGTTATGCCCGGCGCGCGGCTCGCAGCGAAATATATAGGCCTGTCTTGTGACGTCGCAGTCCCATCATGCTCCGGTAGGTATCACGTGGTACCTACCGGAGCATGATGGGACTGCGACGTCACAAGACAGGCCTATATATTTCGCTGCGAGCCGCGCGCCGGGCATAACAGCGGGAGGAAGCGTCGCGTCAACATCTGGACAGCAGAAGAAGAAGAAGAAGACGCCGACGTCGCAGAAGAGGGGACCGCCGCCGCTACTAATTGAGCTAACACACGAAGATAGCGGCGGCGAGTCCTGAAGAAGAAGAAGACCCCCGGAGAGCGGAGAAGACCCCCGGAGAGCGGAGAAGACCCCCGGAGAGCGGGAGAAGACCCCGGAGAGTGGGAGAAGACCCCCCCCGCCGCCGAAGACGTCGAAAGAAGCCCGCCGGGTGGTGGGCGCTTTTATCAAAGCGCCCCCCCCGGCGGCGGAAAAGAACCAGACGGCGGCACCCACCCCCCCACAGAAGCCCGCCGGAGGGGGGCGCTTTTCTAAAAGCGATCATACACACCCCCCCCCGGCGGCCAACTAATAAAATATTTCAATACACTGTGTGGTTTATTTGTGTTTAAACTTTTGTTTTGCAGGTGAATGGGTAGGGGTACAATGTACCCCATACTCATTCACTTAGGGTGGGGGGCCGGTATCTGGGGGCCCCCTTATTAAAGGGGGCTTCCAGATTCCGATAAGCCTCCCGCCCGCATACCCCGACAACCAACGGCCAGGGTTGTCGGGAAGGGGCCCTGTCCTCATCAACATGGGGACAGGGTGCTCTGGGGTGGGGGGCCGCAGTGCGCCCCCTACCCCAGAGCACCTGACCCCCCCATGTTGAGGGCATGCTGCCCGGTACGGCTCAGGAGGGGGGGGGCGCTCGCTCGCCCCCCACTCCCCTCCTGACCGGCCGGCCGGCGTGCTTTGGATACGGGTCTGTTATGGATTGTGGGGGGACCCCCACGCCGTTTTTTCGGCGTAGGGGGTCTCCTTACAACCCATAACCGACCTAAGGGCCCGTTATGCTCCTGAGGGGGGAACCCATGCCGGATTTTTCTTTAAAAATCCGGCGGGGATTTCTCCTTCAGGATTCATAACAAACTCCGCCCACGTGTAGAATTGGCGGGAATCCGCGTCGGATCCCCGTCGCTTCTATGACGCGCTCGCTGGAATGTACTTTTACTATTCCAGCGAGTGCGAGATGTCGGCAGCCTGTCGCCGAGATTCAGCGCGATGCTGGCGTGCTGAAAACACATTCTCGGCGGCAGGCACTGTAGTTCAGGATTTTCACAAAATAATAAAAATAAGAGACACTGGGGTTTATTTACTAAAGGCAAATCCACTTTGCACTACAAGTGCACTTGGAAGTGAAGTTGCTGTAGATCTGAGGGGGACATGTAAGGAAAATAAAAAAACAGCATTTTTGCTTGTACATGATTGGATGATAAAATCAGCAGAGCTTCCCTTCATTTCAGAGCTTCCCCTAAGATCTAAAGCATGGGTCTTCAAACTACGGCCCTCCAGTTGTTCAGGAACTACAATTCCCATAATGCCTAGTGATATCTGTGAATGTCAGTGTGTTACAATGCCTCATGGGATGTGTAGTTCTACAACATCTGGAGGGCCGTAGTTTGAGGATCCCTGATCTAAAGCGACTGGACTTGTAGTGCAAAGTGAATTTGCCTTTAGTAAATCAACCCCTCTGTCTCTTATTTTTCTTATTTTGTGAAAAACCTGAACTAGGGATTATTATAAAACTATATTCCCAATATTGTGTGTGTATGGGGGGGGGGGGGGTCTCAAAAAAATATATAAAACTGCAGGAAAGGAAACGAGAGGTGTGTCACAAAACAACAAGTCAAATTGAAACAGATTTCTATTTCTGCAGGTTAAAAAACTAACATCTGTTAGATTGCTGTGGACAACACCTTTACTTTCTTTCTTTCTATTCAATTTGTATATGCTTGAAATTTGTCATAATAAATAATGGAAATTAATGTAATGTACAATGTGAATTTAATTTAATCCATAGTTTTTTTTCCCATCAAAATGGCCATATTGTTTAGAAATGTAAAGTATTAAAGTGGATGTAAACCCAAAAAAATATATATATATTTTTTTTTGATTTCACAATGTAGAGTATAAGATTTCCTATCATCTGTGCCCAGTCTTGCCACACAGAGTTAATCCAGATCTGAGTAATCCTCTTTCAATGTTCAGTAAAATGAACAGCCTTCCAGAAGACACGGACGACCATCTCCTTGTTTCGTGAACGAGAGATTTAAAGCTAGTCTCGTGGCCACTGGATTCCGTATCATAGCCATCTGTTGATCCCCTCTTTGAAGACATCCTGCCCCAGGATCTGAGCATTTATAAAGCCTGATTGACTCTTGAAATTTAATTTTCTTAGAGTCCACTCCTTCTGGTAAGCCTGCATCTTCATTGGGGGTGGGATTTCTCTTCACGTTTGAATATCAAGTTTTATTTCTGTCACTGGAATTCAAGAACACCTCTTTTTATGAACTTCATGGTTTTCATTTATTATGAGGTTCACGTTGGACTTTTTTGTTTCAATGCAATGATCACCATTCTATGTGTATTATTTATTATTTACATGTATGCAATTTTGACTTCACTGTCATATTTTGTTTTTGTCCTGAGCGCTACACTATTTTTTCCATGATCTGAGAACTATAGTTGCCATTAATCACATGTAGTGTTACTCACTGTGTCTCTGACTTGGCGGTGTCTAAAAAGATGGGTGGGCACAAGCACCAGGAAAAGCCCTGCTGGGCGGCCGCAAAAAGGCTGGGAGATCAGTGCAGGCATCAGAAACAGTCCAGAATTTGGTGACCCCTGGCAAATCATCATTCGACCCCTGAGGGGGTCCCGACCCCCAGGTTGAGAACCACTGGCTTAGCCAATCCTGGTGAGCGATGTATTCAAATGAATACAGAGCCTGCTCGGATTGGGCTAACAACCTCTGCCAATTCGAGTGCCTACATACAGTAGGCTGCTGGGATTGGCTTTGAGAGTCAGAGAGGCGTGGGCTGATGATGTTACAGCCTCTGCCAATCCAAGCAGGCTTTGTATTCCTTAACCACTTTCCCACCGCGCAATAAGCATTTTACTGCTACGGCGCGGCGGGGTTATCTTGACACGACGTCCCTGGGACGTCGTCCTTCACTTTCGATTGCGCGTCCCTTCTAGACCCGGCGCATCACGGATCACGGTAAATTGCCGCTGATCGCGGCCGTTTACCACGTGATCGCGCCGTCGAATGACGGCGCGATCACTTGTAAACAAACCGGCGTCATTTGATGACGCCGGTTCCTCCCTCTCCTGTGTCTCCTCTCTGTACAGTGTGCGAGGAGAGGGGGGGGGGGAGCGGGGTGTCAGCAGCTGAGCTGTGTCTGGATCTGTGACAAATGCAGTCACAGATCCAGCCATCCCTCAATCCATCCCAGCTCTGCAATCCCCAGTACCCAGCAATCCCCCCAGTACCCAGCAATCCCCCCAGTACCCAGCAATCCCCCAGTACCCAACAATCCCCCAGTACCCAACAATCCCCCAGTACCCAACAATACCCCAGTACCCAACAATCCCCCAGTACCCAACAATACCCCAGTACCCAACAATACCCAACAATACCCCAGTACTCAGCAATACCCCAGTACTCAGCAATGCCCCAGTACTCAGCAATGCCCCAGTACTCAGCAATGCCCCAGTACTCAACAATACCCCAGTACTCAACAATACCCCAATACTCGGCAATACCCCAGTACTCAGCAATACCCCAGTACTCGGCAATACCCCAATACTCGGCAATACCCCAATACTCGGCAATACCCCAGTACTCGGCAATACCCCAATACTCGGCAATACCCCAGTACTCGGCAATACCCCAGTACTCGGCAATACCCCAGTACTCGGCAATTCCCCAATACTCGACAATACCCCAATACCCTGCATGATACTTTGCAATACCCCAATACTCTGCAATACCCTGCGCTATACTCTGCAATACCGCCTATGGGGATTTTTAAGTAGCGAAGTTTGGCGCCATTCCACGAGTGTGCGCAATTTTGAAGTGTGACATGTTGGGTATCTATTTACTCGACGTAACTTCATCTTTCACATTATGAAAAAAAATTGGGCTAACTTTACTGTTTTGTTTTGTTTTAAGCACAAAACAGTTTTTTAAAAAACACGCGTTCAATAAATTTCTGCGAAAATACAGTGCGAGATAAAAAGTTGTAACGGCCGCCATTGTATTCTCTAGGGTCTTTGCTAAAAAAGCATATATATAATGTTTGGGGTTCTATGTAATTTTCTAGCAAATAAATGATGATTTTTCCATGTAGGAGAGAAATGTCAGAATTGGCCTGGGTGTTCCAGAACGCCTGATGGCGTTCCCTGCATGTTGGGCCTCTGTATGTGGCCACGCTGTGTAAAAGTCCCACACCTGGGGTATCGCAATACTCAGGAGGAATAGCAGAATGTGTTTTGGGGTGTAATTTGTGGTATGCATATGCTGTGTGTGAGAAATAACCTGCTAATATGACAGAAACAATTTTTTTTTTTTTTTTTTACAGAATTTTCAGTCGTTTTTCTTTTATAGCGCAAAAAATAAAAAACCCAGAGGTGATCAAATACCACCAAAAGAAAGCTCTATTTGTGTGAAAAAAAGGACAAAAATTTCAAATGGGTACAATGTTGTAGGACTGAGTAATTGTCATTCAAATTGTGAGAGCACCGAAAGCTGAAAATTGGTCTGGTTAGGAAGGGTGTTTAAGTGCCCAGTGGTCAAGTGGTTAATAGAATACATCGCTCACCGTGATTGGCTCCATCTCCAGCAAAAATTAAGAAGAATATGGCTCCAGAAGAAAGAAATATAAAGCATCTGAATGGGGGTCGTCTTATACTGTGAGTATAGGCAAAAAAATCTTAAAAAAATGTAGATTTAGGGGGTCGTCTTATACGCCTGGTCGCCTTATACGCCGGCAAATACGGTAAGCCTTAAAAGTACTTATATGTGCACTCAGATGTGTGTCTTGTACATTTTTTATTCAGTGTTGTTTTTGCTAAAGAGATCCTCTGAGACAGTTCTGCAATTATAGAGGTATAGAAAAAGCCAGACTTCTGCTTCAGTGCTCACACATACTACAAAATAGACAATAATAAAAGAAAATATAGATTCGTACGTGGCATCAAGTTAAAGGTCTGCCTCAATAATTGCCTTTGCTACACTGTAGATACTAGTCTACGTTATTATAACAGGACCACTACAGTAACAAGTGATGAGTTATTCATCATGCAATGTCCACTTACCCAAAGTGTATCTAATCCTCTCTCCTGAAGGGTCATTAAATGTTGTTCAGACGCAGCTGGTGAAGTCACATCAGCCCTAGACCTCTGCCACTCATACAATCCTTCAGCTTGCTCTCCTTTGCTTTTCTTCCTCTTGATAATCTACATGAGTTAAGGTGACAGCACATTTAATTAGAAACAGAATTTGTTCTAAAGAATCTGACACTAGGAAGGCAAAGTAATATAAGTAATAACATACTACAACTTTGACCTTTACATGTGTAATCAGTTTTATGTATAGCTCCAAGCCAGAGAAGCATTATACACGTTTTAAAGTAAAGAGTATTTTAAAGTATAGACATTGGAATGAAAATAATGTACAGTAAGCTAAGTCAATTCTTCCTAAAAAATTATAATAACACACATGGCCCAGTTTGAATTGCAAACAATATTAAATAGCTTACTCTCTGTATTTGCTGATGATACAAACTTAAGAGGGGTGGGCAGCTATATGCCAGGTGAGGTTCAATGTAAGAAAATATAAAGTAATACAGCTGGGAGCTAAAAAAAATATGCATGCAAGTTACACGCTAGGAGGAAAACCTCTGGGGGAATCAAAGATGGAAAAGGATCTGGGGGTCCTAGAAGATGACTCAAAAATAGCATGCAATGTCAAGCTGCAGCAAGCAAGGTCAGCAAACTATTAGCTTGCATTTAAAAGGGTAGTTGCTCAAGAGATAAAACTGTAATTCTATTACTAAAACTCTGGTTCTGTCACATCCTGAGTATGCTGTCTGGTTTTGGTTACCAATCCTTAGGAAGGATGTGCTTAATATTAAGACAGTTCGGAGAAGAGCAACAAAACTAATAAGGGGTCTGGAGGACCTCAGTTGTGAGGAACGATTACAAGTAAATAAATTCTCCCAGAAGATAAAGCCACAAAAACAAGATATGGATGGGAAAATTGTACAATATTATACTGTGTTTCCTTTCTTTTGGTTTCTCCTGTCCCCCAACCATCATGTTTTGATCCCTAAACATGTGCCATGGTGTCTACGGCTTGCACTTATATAGACTAATTTGTCTAAAAAAGCTGCATGTAAGTTGGATAAATCTGACTATATTTTAGGCCATAAATGTACTTAAAGTGGAGTTCCACGCTAAAAATTAACTTTCTATTAACAGCTTTCCTTTAACCACTTGCTTACTGGGCACATATACCATCCTCCTGCCCAGGTGAAATTTCAGCTTCCGGCACTGCGAAGCTTTAACTGACAATTGCGCGGTCGTGCAACGTGGCTCCCAAACAAAATTGACAAGTAGAGCTTTCTTTTGGTGGTATTTGATCGCCTGTGCGGTTTTTATTTTTTGCGTTATAAACACAAAGTCTGACAATTTTGAAAAAAAAATACAATGGCCCAGATTCACGTACATCGGCGCATTATCGGTCCGGCGTAGCGCACCGCCATTACGTTAGACTTGCGCCATCTAGCCGCGTAATCCCCCGATTCACGTAGCTTTTGCGCAGGAAATTGCGCAAGCGTAAGGTTTTTTCCAGAGGCGTAAGGAGGAGTAATACAAATTGGGAGGGACGTGGGCGTGTTACATTGAAATGAGCCGTGACCCCATGCAAATGAAGGGCCGGCCGGCTCGCGCATGCGCGCGTGAAGGAGACCATGTCAGCTCCGCTGTGCGCATGCTCACAACTCGGGAGCGGCGCAATCAGTGAAATTGGAAATGGACTAGGGCAACGTTGTGAACTACGCAGACAGCATAAATAGACACACACAAACGCACTTGCATTGCAAAAGTACATCCCTTTGTGTCCCTTCCCATTTAACCAAGTGCTTTTGTTCCTGTTGTTCGTTGCAGTGTGTCTTGTAGTTGTCAGATTAGTGTTCTGTGTGATCAAGTGCTTGTTGGTATATTTGTGAAAGTGTTTTTTGATAAGTGTTTGAGAGACTGTTTGTTTGATTGATATATTTCTGAGCGTTTGTTTTCTTGCTTTATTTTTTCTTCTTTTTTTTTTTTGTGACTGTTTCTTGCTGAGTGCTAGTGTGATTTTTGGGTGTTCGTTTTCTCTTTGTGTGTGTTCTTGCCTGATTGGTTGTGCTTGTATTTGTGACTGATTTTTGGTGACTGGTAGTGAGTTTGTTTGGAAGTATGACAGAGAGAAAAAGAAAGCTGAATTTTACTGTGGGGGAAAAAAGAATTCTTGCCCGGGCCATTAGCGAGTATGGGCGTTTTCTCCACGGCCCGCAGAGTGCCACCACCACCCCGGCCAGGAGGAGGGAGATTTTGGATAGGATCACGGAGCAGGTGAATTCATCGGGGGAGGGGGAGACACGGACCCGGTCTGGGATTGACAAAAAAATAAATGATCTCCGGCGTCAGGTGAAAAAAAAACTGGCCGCAATGCATGCCCATGCCAGGGGCACAGGAGGGGGCCCACCATGCCGTATTAGGCTTACAGCGACGGAGCATGTGGTGGCCCTGACCTTTCACCGGCATGAAGTGGAGGGCCTGCCAGGCTTTGACACAAGTCCGGTCCCCGTGGTGCCAGGTAAGGTTTTTTTTTCTATCAGGTGTGTAGCATGTGTGGGGGAAGGGGGTGAAAGGGAATATGTGGCAAGTGTGTGGATCCTCCAACCTGTGAATGGTTTGTGTCATCCACAGATGTGCAGGAGGGTGCAGGGCCATCTGGCCTGACCGCTCCAACCCCAGGACAGCAGCCTAATGAGGCCCCCCCAACAAGGCCACAGTCCGCGGAGGAGGTTCAAGAGGAGGAGGACGATCATGAGGAGGAGGACGATCATGAGGAGGAGGATAATCATGAGGAGGACGATCATGAGGAGGAGGAGTCAGGCACTGGACGAGTGGTTTGTGCGGACTCTTCCCCTCTGGCTGGCAGAAGCCTGCCCTCCCTAAGGGGGAGCCCCCCCCCCTCCTCCCCCAACATGGCTCCCCTCACAAGGGCCTCCCCTTCTCCCCGCCCACAACCATCAGCTGGAGGCAGGATGTCATCCCAGAGCACCAGGGGGGCGCCCAATCTCCTGCCCGCCAGTCTGCGAAGGGACCAGGCCCTCCAGACCCGCCATCTGGGACAGCTCTGCCAGACTTTTGGGCGGGTGGACGAGAGCCTGTCCTCCATGAAGGATACGCTGGGTAACCTGGACTCCCACTCCCGGGCTTTCACAACCTGCCTAAATGAACTGCAGACTACAGCAGCAGGCGTTGGGCAGGATGTGAGGGCCCTTACCCAGGCTATCCAGGCCAACACGGCAACACTTGGTGCTTCCCTGGACAGAATTGCCGTGGCCTTGGAGGGCAGGCCGCCAGGTGGGCAGATATCAGGGGCTGCTCCTCCTTCCCCGGGTTTGCCCCTCCCCCATGAGTCTCCCCTGAGGGGCCGGGGCCGTGGCCGGGGGGCGCCCCAGGCGTGGCTCACGCAGAGAGCAATCATTTTTTTTTCCCCCTTTTTTTTTTTTTGGCTGACATTTTTTTTAAATTTTGGGTTGTGCATGCTGTTTGAATGTGGGGGTGACATTCCTGCTGGAAAAGGGGTGTCATCCTCAATTTTGGTGGAGAAGGGTTCCCCAGGACCAGGGAGAAGTGATTCCCAGGTCCGTGTGAATGGTGTATGAATGTACAGTGACATAATTGGAGCCTTGACGTGGCGTTACTGCTCACCAGTCGTGCATGGTGGACTGGTGCCAATCCAATTTGATGAGGATGTGGGGTGTGTGTGCTAGGGACCACAGTGGTGTGCATGCATGCATTCTCATTGTGCCATGATTAATGTGTGTGTTTAACGTGCAAAGATGCCCAATGTGAGCTGTCTCCTGACTGCTCTTCCCTCAGAAGACGGGGTATCCTCGGTTAGGGGTTGATTGTCTGGTTGGGGGGTCAGGTCATCACGTAGCTCAACCTGCAGGCCCTTCCTCACTGCAAGATTGTGCAGCATGCAACATGCAACGATGATATGGCACACAAAGTTTGGGGAATACAACAGTGTACCCCCAGACTTATCCAGGCATCGGAAACGTGACTTCAGGAGGCCAAAGGTGCGCTCCACCACTGCTCGGGTTTTGATGTGTGCTTGATTGTATCTTTCCTCCCCTGGGGTTTGGGGGTTCCGGATAGGAGTCATGAGATGGGGTCCCAGTGCATATGCAGAGTCACCTGGAAGGGAAAAGACAGGAGAATGTTAGTCATGCATGTGCCACTTGTGAGGTGTGCATCACGGGAGGGGATAGTCATGCCTGACTCCCATGTCACTCACCAACCAGCCAGGTGTTCCCATACACGTTTTGATAGAATTCCATTCGGATGTGGCATTGATTGTAGATGTAGCTGTCATGGGTGGATCCGGGGTGTTTGGCACGGACGTGCCATATGAGTCCTTGGGCATCAACTATCACCTGTACGTTGATGGAGTGCCAATTCTTCCGATTGCGGTACATGTGCTCTGTCTCATGGGGGGGCTGGAGTGCCACATGTGTGCAATCAATGGCCCCCACAGTGCGTGGGAATCTGGCAATTCTGTAGAAATCTGTCATTGCCTTCAGCCGCAGGTCCTCAGTGGTGGGTTTGATGATTAGGTTGGACATGCGTGTGAGGATTGCTGGGACAACCTGGTGCACACATCTGCTCATGGAGGATTGTGACATCCCAGCCACCACTCCACTTGTACGCTGAAAAGAGCCACTGGCAAGGAAATGGAGTGTTGCCAGTACCTTGACCAGTGGCTGCACTGCTTGTGAGCGTTGTGTTGGGCTGGTGATGTCCTCCTGCAGGGTTGTGGTTAATTCCAGGATGGCATGAGGGGTGAATCTGAAGATGCGATACACCTCAGAATCACTCATGCCAAAGAGGTCTATGCGTGTGCGGTATACCCTCTCCCGTGCCATCCTCCGTGCCCTCCTCCTTCTTTGGTCATCTAAATTCACTAGTGCAGCTATGAGCGACGATGCCCCTGGCATGTTGGCAGTCAAATTGTAGTGCAACACGTGTGTGTGGTCTGCTCCTCAGTAACGGTGTTGCTTTCTGTGAGATGTAGACGTTTTTTCAAAATTTAGACCAGCTTTTATGTGCTCTAACTTTAGACAGGACATTTTGCTGTTGCGCACATCGCGTAGCCTGCGCAGCAACTGCGTTTTTTTGTGGATCCCCGCAACTCCCTCATTAGCATATTTGACTAGCAAATCAATGGTGTGTCGAGCGCATTTTTGCGCGGACGGATGCGTCTGTCTAACAAAATTACGCCGGACAAAAAAAAGTAGATTTCTGGCGTAAATCGTTTTCTGAATCGCGCGCATCTAAACGCACGCGCACATTTAGACTTACGCACGCGCAACACCAGTTGCGCAGGCGTAATCGCTCTGTGAATCTGGGCCAATATTTTTTACTTGTTGCTATAATAAATAGCCCAATTTAAAAAAAAAAAATTTTTTCTCAGTTTAGGCTGATACGTATTCTTCTACATATTTTTGGTAAAAAAAAAAAAAAATCGTAATAAGCGACTGGTTTGCGCAAAAGTTATAGCGCCTACAAAATAGGGGACAGAATTATTATATATATATATTTTTTTACTAGAAATGGCGGCGATCTGCGTTTTTTATTGGGACTGCAACGTTATGGCGGACACATCAGACACTTTTGACACATTTTTGGCACCATTCACATTTATACTGCGATCAGTGCTATAAATATGCACCAATTACTGTATAAATGTGACTAGCATTGAAGGGGTTAACACTAGGGGGTGAGGAAGGGGTTAAATGTGTATCCTAGGTGTGTTCTAACTGTGGGGGAGGGGGGTGACCGATCTGTGTCCCTATGTACAAGGAACACAGATCGGTCTCCTCCTCCCCAGAGACAGGACGCTGTCTCTGTGTAAAACGGCAATGAGAGAAGTCTGAACCTCCGGCCTGGAAACATGTTTTAAAAGAGTTAAAAACCATTGACACAGTTGGAGCAGCATACCAGCCAGGCAAATATCATTTGAAAAGTAAAATTGAGTAATAACAGTCATATTTCTAACAGCACAGTCTTCCTTTAAAGCGGAGTTCCAGGCATATTTTTTTTTTTCAAACAATCACATTAAAGTGGAAGTAAACCCTCCTATCATTTTCAGCCAAGGGAGCTGCCATCTTGACCTCGGTTTAATCTTAAACTGCTATGGTGCTGCACATGTGATCAGTGATGACACCAGCCATTGGATAGTTTGACAGTTAGGTTGAAAGCACAACCAATTGAAGTGTTACATTTACAGCAAGTGCCGGAAATGTAACTGTTTTTTTTTAAGATGGGTTTACTTCCGCTTTAAATAGTCCCTAAAACATATTAATAGCTCCCCAATCGTTCCAGAAATCATTGCAAACACTTGCCTTATATCCTCCAGCACATGCTGTGGCCGTATCCATCATATGTTCCTTTTTCTTCCTGGTTTTCAGGGAGAGGTGCATGCTTGGGATTTTTAGGCACAGTAATGCCCAGAGACTCCTGGGAAATTAGTGTCATAATTTTCCAAGAGGCAATGGGGTCTTAGGACAGGAAGTTGAAGCACCTAGAACCAGGAACTAGGCAGATTATGAATACTGCCTAGTAACAACCAGATAGAAGTGACTAAAAACATTTTTTTTTTTGTTTACATTAACCACTTAAGGACCGCCGCATGTACATTTACGTCGGCAGAATGGCACCGACAGGCACATCAACGTATATATACGTTGGTGCCTTGGGGGGGATCGGGGGTCCGATCGGACCCCCCCCCCCGTACATGCGGCGGTCCGCGCGGCTGCAGGAGCGATCCGACAAGTGGGGGCGGCTATCCGTTTTCACCCGCCCCCTCCGGATCGCTCCCAGCCAATGCGCGCGCCCACCCGCCCTGTCACTTCCTCCTCCTGTGTAAACACAGGAAGGAGGAAGCGACGTGATCTCTCCCTCGGCGTTTGTTTCAAGCGCCGCTGAGGAGAGATCACAACACAACAAGTAAGTCTGCACTAACAGCACACTTACACACAGACACAAACACATTTAACCCCCGCGATCGCCCCCCCCCCCTCCCCCCTGTCACAGTGTCACTGAATACAGTAATCATACATGTATGATTACTGTATTTAGTGTCAGTGTGACAGACAGTGTGACAGTCAGTCAGTGTTAGTGTCAGGGTAGCCCCCCCCACCCCCCCCAATAAAGTTTTAACCCCTTGATTACTGCCCTAGTTAACCCTTTCACTCCCTATTGCCAGCATCACTAAGCGAACCTTTTTTTGATCGCTGTATTAGTGTCGCTGTTCCCGCTAGGTAGCTAATTTTTTTTTAATGCGATTTTTTTTTTACTAAAGACATGTGGCTAAATAAATTTTGGCCTAAATGTTTGACTAAAATTTAGTTTATTGGTTTTTTATTATAACAAAAAGTAAAAAATATTGATTTTTTTTCAAAAATGTCGTTCTATTTTTGTATATAGCGCAAAAAATAAAAATCGCAGAGGCGATCAAATACCACCAAAAGAAAGCTCTATTTGTGGGAAAAAAAAGACGCAAATTTTGTTTGGGAGGCACGTCGCACGACCGCGCAATTGTCCGTTAAAGCGACGCAGTGCCGAATCGCAAAAACCCCTTGGGTCATTTGCCAGCGTATTGGTCCGGGTCTTAAGTGGTTAACCACTTGCGGCCCGCTCTATAGCCGAATGACGGCTATAGCATGGACCTGAAAATCCAAGCCGCCGTCAATTGACGGCCGCCCCTTTGGGCGTTCCCAGCGCGAGCTCCAGAGCGCGCAGCGGGGAAGCTCTGTGTTGGCTGTGTCCCTTGGACACAGCCAATCACAGATCGCAGCGAACGGCCAATCAGAGTTGCCGTTCGTTATGCGATC
Organism: Rana kukunoris; assembly: GCA_029574335.1. Lineage (NCBI taxonomy): Eukaryota > Metazoa > Chordata > Amphibia > Anura > Ranidae > Rana > Rana kukunoris. The sequence continues at coordinate 140,344,035 of CM056053.1, read as the reverse complement.
TGCGCGGCCAATGAGAGATGATCTCATATGTTTACATATTAATGTGATTGTTTGAAAAAAAAAAAATATGCCTGGAACTCCGCTTTAAAGGAAGACTGTGCTGTTAGAAATATGACTGTTATTACTCAATTTTACTTTTCAAATGATATTTGCCTGGCTGGTATGCTGCTCCAACTGTGTCAATGGTTTTTAACTCTTTTAAAACATGTTTCCAGGCCGGAGGTTCAGACTTTCTCTGATGATTTTTCTGAGTCAGTGTCAGCCAGACAACTTACATTTTAGAAGGAGGTAAGCAAAAGCAACCCTTTAAACCAGTGAACGCATCATTTGCAACTGGGACCATTTGCTCTTCTGTACAATTAAAGGAAAACCTTATGTGAAAATTATAACATTAAAAAAAAAACTGTAGTTTTAAGTAAGCAATGTCGTAAAAAAAAAAAAAAAAAATGTTTCTTAATCTGATATAATATTTAAACATAGGTTTGTCATGCTCCTGTAATACTTATTCCATTCATCACCCCAAAATTTGGCTCTGCATTCTTAAAATTAGATAGTAGGGCTCACCTTTTGAACAATGGTTGTAGCTAGCTCCTCAATCAGTTCTTCCTTGTGTTCCCGCAAATAACATGCCTCATTCTGTTTATCCTAAAGAGAAAGAATATATTTGTGAATAAATCACCAGTTAATAAAATCTGGGACATAATACTAGATTAACCCACATTACTGTGTAGGAATCCACAAGGTCATAACACAATTCCTAGAAACCAACTTCATATGTTTATAATCTGCTAATAGCAAAACTGAATTTAAATAATACAGGCATACCCCACTTTTAAGTACACAATGGGGTTTGTTTACCTATTTACTAAAGCTGGAAAGCGCAAGGCTCACTTATAAAAACCAATGAGCTTCCAGGTTTTATTACCAAAACTTAATTGAAAAAGCTAGTGTTAGAAGCTCATTGGTTTCTATGCAGAGCCTGATTTTGCACTTTAGTGCTGATTTTTACAGCTTTAGTAAATAAACCCCATTGTGCACTTAAAAGTGGGGTATGCCTGTACATAGTGTGTGCCGGCCTGTTAGTGAGAGCAGTCAGAGAGACAGAGAGATCGTCTTTTTATATAGCTAGATAGAGCAGGCAGGCAGGCTAGTCAGTTTAGCTTAATTTACAGTGTGTAGAGAATCAATATACATCCCTAGGAGTTGTACATATATTTATACACTGTATAGCTTAGATAGATCAGTTCTTCCTAATTTACTGGCAGGCAGGTGATTGTGCTATTTAAAGACGTTATCGCAGGTATAGACACCCAGCAGGTACAATATTTAAAGGAATTTTTTAATTTTTTTATTAAAGCATCAAACAAATCACTGCTCCTGGAGCAGTGATTTTAATGATGCCTAACTTAAAAAAAAAAAAAGATAAATTCCTTTATATATTGTACCTGCTGGGTGTCTATAGTTTGCCTGTGAAAACGTCTTTAAGAACCCGGGTCTTGCCCGTGGGAACATGTATCAATGGAAAAAAAAGTTTTAAAAACTGTCATTTTTTCAGGAGTCCTGCTCCTGAAAAAAACTACTGTTTTTTAAACTTTTTTCCATTGATACATGTTCCCTGGGGTTCTCAAAAACGTTTTCCAACAATAACTTGAATATTGGTCTTTAACATGATCGTTTTTGAATTCGAACGTTCGAGTCCCATAGACTTCAATGGGGTTCTAAATGTTCGCGCGAACAGTCGGTCTGTGCGACGGTTCTGGTGCGAACCGAACGCGGGGGTGTTCGGCTTATCCCTAGTCTGGATGAGCAGGAGAAAAGTGTGTTGGATATGATGGGGGAAATACATGCAGTAGAGATGTATGACATCCAGCAGAGCTGTTCATCTTTTGGTTACAGAATTTTCCATTATTTGTAAAAAAAAATTAAATAAAAGATCATTAAAGCCTAATGCCATCTTTCCTTTCACTTTAAATAGTTTGTTGTCCAGCGAGCCCAAACAAGCTATTTCCTTTACTAATTGCTGTGGTCGCTGTCAGTGCTATATAAACTGTACAGTATGTAGCATCACAGAAGTGGCTGAAATGGAAATTGTAATGTCATCCAACTGCTTCTCCATATCAGGTAATCAAAGTAAGTCTTGTGTTTACTGGTAAAAAAAAAAAAAAATACTATTGATGGGATGTGTCCCTTGTGCTGATGTTTGCTGATTTAGTAGAAATCTTAATCCTCCGATTCCCCTACCCCAACACCATAATCTTCTGATGTGGCAGATGCTAATAGAGCTGAGGGATCTGGGAAAGGCACTCATCAAGAGTGCCCGATTTTGCCTGCCCTCCTAAAACATTCTGCTATCGAGGAATCCTAAAATTCATCAATGGCCATAGGAGAGGAAGGTCTGGATTTCTTTCTCAGTGGATCAGAGATCCAACCGAGCACTGTGTGACCTCTTTGAGTAAGGGGGTCGCTAACTTTCCGGTAAGTATACATACCAAACTGTGTGTATGTATATATATACCATTGTGTACTTAAAAGTGGGGTATGCCTGTGTGTGTATATATATATATATATATATATATATATATATATATATAGTGCAGAAAATAAGTATTTTAACACCCTGCTATTTTGCAAGTTCTCCCACTTGGAAATCATGGAGGGGTCTGAAATTGTTATCGTAGGTGCATGTCCACTGTGAGAGACATAATCAAAAAAAAAAAATTCCAGACATCACAATTTATGAATTTTTAACTATTTATTTGTATGATACAGCTGCAAAGAAGTATTTGAACACCTGTCTATCAGCTAGAATTCTGACCCTCAAAGACCTGTTAGTCTGCCTTTAAAATGTCCACCTCCACTCCATTTATTATCCTAAATTAGATGCACCTGTTTGAGGTCATTAGCTGCATAAAGACACCTGTCCACCCCATACAATCAGTACGAATCCAACTACTAACATGGCCAAGACCAAAGAGCTGTCCAAAGACACTAGAGACAAAATTGTACACCTCCACAAGGCTGGAAAGGGCTACGGGGAAATTGCCAAGCAGCTTGGTGAAAAAAGGTCCACTGTTGGAGCAATCATTAGAAAATGGAAGAAGCTAAACATGACTGTCAATCTCCCTCGGACTGGGGCTCCATGCAAAATCTCACCTCGTGGGGTCTCAATGATCCTAAGAAAGGTGAGAAATCAGCCCAGGACTACACGGGAGGAGCTGGTCAATGACCTGAAAAGAGCTGGGACCACCGTTTCCAAGGTTACTGTTGGTAATACACTAAGACGTCATGGTTTGAAATCATGCATGGCACGGAAGGTTCCCCTGCTTAAACCAGCACATGTCAAGGCCCGTCTTAAGTTTGCCAATGACCATTTGGATGATCCAGAGGAGTCATGGGAGAAAGTCATGTGGTCAGATGAGACCAAAATAGAACTTTTTGGTCATAATTCCACTAACCGTGTTTGGAGGAAGAATGATGAGTACCATCCCATCCCTGTGAAGCATGGGGGTGGTAGCATCATGCTTTGGGGGTGTTTTTCTGCACATGGGACAGGGCGACTGCACTGTATTAAGGAGAGGATGACCGGGGCCATGTATTGCGAGATTTTGGGCAACAACCTCCTTCCCTCAGTTAGAGCTTTGAAGATGGGTCGAGGATGGGTCTTCCAACATGACAATGACCCGAAGCACACAGCCAGGATAACCAAGGAGTGGCTCTGTAAGAAGCATATCAAGGTTCTGGCATGGCCTAGCCAGTCTCCAGACCTAAACCCAATAGAGAATCTTTGGAGGGAGCTCAAACTCCGTGTTTCTCAGCGACAGCCCAGAAACCTGACTGATCTAAAGAAGATCTGTGTGGAGGAGTGGGCCAAAATCCCTCCTCCAGTGTGTGCAAACCTGGTGAAAAACGACAAGAAACGTTTGACCTCTGTAATTGCAAACACAGGCTACTGTATCAAATATTAACAATGATTTTCTCAGGTGTTCAAATACTTATTTGCAGCTGTATCATACAAATAAATAGTTAAAAAAATCATACATTGTGATTTCTGGATTATTATTTTTTGATTATGTCTCTCACAGTGGACATGCACCTACGATGACAATTTCAGACCCCTCCATGATTTCCAAGTGGGAGAACTTGCAAAATAGCAGGGTGTTCAAATACTTATTTTCCGCACTGTATATATATATCATTGGCCAAATATTGGGTCACTGAAGATGGTAACATAACATATAACATACATATGCTGGTATTGTGGTACGTACATATCCACCTCTCCTTTGGCAAAGTTTTCAATGAATGGGTTCCACAATGAGGATATATATATATATATATTTGTTTTTTGGGGTTTTGGGGACACATGTGTCCACTGCCACTTCCAGTCCGCGGCTCACGTGGAACCGGAAGTGATGTCATTATCAGGTACAATGTGGCTTTTATGCTCTGTCTTTTCACTGATAGCTGACGTCATTATAACATCCCTCAAGGTGTCCATTCATTGGAGGGGATAACCCTGTGCCACGGGTGGGGGAAATTTATTCCACTTTCCACAGGTGAGGACGTTTCCTGAATCATTTCGGATCATACATATACATATATACATATATACTGTAATGGTCACCACCGTTTACGACCTTCCATCCACCCAAGACAAGACAGCTTAGCTGACACTCTGACAATCCTGCATACACGATCCATTCCCCCAGAATGAAGACGAGACTCAGCTCTGTACTTGTTCCAAAATGTATGAACGCTTTAATGGTTTCTTCTCAGCTTTTTGTGCAGTTACAAGCATGTGACAGTAATCAAAGGAACAATGAAATCTCCACCCCCCCTCATCACACACTGGGGCTTCCATACAGAGAGACACTTTGGCACCGGTCTATAATTAACACAATCTAATTACTACACCTGAGCAGCCACATTCCTTTATCAATAGAATTCAAACAAAACACTATCACACAATGAGTTGCCCTTCAATCCATATCTTTAGACAGACGTTGTCTTTCAGGAGCCAGCCTCACTTAGCATTTCAACAGCCTGTTACACAGAGGAATGCGTCACTGTCCTGTTGACCTGGTCAGGTCAACATAAACCACTTGTAATATTCCAGTATATCCTGCAAACATTAATTATGATTTATTAGCCACCCTATGCCCAAAAGGGCACAGGGTGAACTTAGACCCAAGAGTTATTAGTGATGTTGACACAGGAGTACCTCTCATCCGTCCAAAGTCTCTGGTTGTCACAGGTTATTCTGTTACATCTCTCCCCTTTCGGTGGGAGACTGACATAGGAGGGAACCCCAAACGGGTTGACTCCGAAATTAGTCAGTAGTTCCAGTCCTCCAATGCTGGTATCCATACTGTACCCCAAATAAATAGCTCCAAACTGAGCATTACTCACCCCACCAACTTCTGCCTCTCTCAGAGAACATGTCTGCCGCTGGGGAGAGGCTTGGACTGGCCCTTCTCCCTGTAGTCCTTTCAGCCAATGGAGAGGAGACAGGGTGACTGGGCTCAGTCCATCATGCTGTTGGGGATTGGGGCCAAATGCCCCCCATCCCTGGGGTATACAAGTGGAGACTGAAGTCCCATCCACTGGTGGTAGGTGAAAATCCCCTGGTGCTTGCAGAGCAAAGCCGACATCCTCCTGTCTCAGTGCCGCACCATTTTATGGGGTTATGTCAGTGGAGACTGAAGTCCCATCCACTACCCCAGGAACCCCCTCTTCCGTTAGTTGAGAGCAGAGGCTTGTGGCACTCTGCTCTGTTGCCAGCTCTTCTGCTGGGTTGCTGTGAGTGGAGACCACAGTCCCATCCACTACCACAGAAACTCCCTCTCCTGCTAGTTGGGAGCAGAGGCCTGTGACACTCTGCTCTGTTGCCAGCTCTTCTACTGGGTTGCTGTGAGTGGAGACCACAGTCCCATCCCCCGATGTCAGCTCAAGCTGCAGCGGTCAGCAGCATCCTGCCCCGCTGCCAGTGATTCAGCTGGGAGTAAAAGCTTTACAACCTCAGCTTGTTGCTGGAGAGAGGGGCCCGGTTCCCTGGAACTCCACATCATCCGCTTCAGCTTTGGGAATGACAATCTTCAGATTTTCCACTGCCGATTCATCAGCCAGGATTTCATAATTGTCATTTGAACTTTCCTCATAGTCCCAGGCAATGGGAGCCCCACCCTGCTGCTGAGCAGAGTCCAGCAGCTGTCTGTAGGCGATTTTCAGCTCCCATTCCTGAATGGCCAGAAACTCCAAATCTTCCTGTAACCAGTGGCCTTCCGAGATATTCAATCTTTCCTCTCTGTGCTCCACTATGTCCTCCAAGCGCCACTCCCGATCATCCCCGAAGTCTGGATCACTGGACATCCTCCAATACAACAATCCCAGGCCATCGTAGTCATAGCCTTCCCTGGGGCTGTCATCCGCTGACCACGGGCACTCTTGGGTTACATACCACCGGAGGTCTCTGTAGCTCTCATCCAGCTGCATCTCTGCCCGGATCAGCCTGCTTAACTCCGATTTCCAGTCCTGCTTCGGTTGTTCCCCCCAAAATGGAATTCGTACGTCATACTGCGGCCAGTACCTTACATAGATGGAGGGCAGGACCTTTTCTTGGTGTTGCTGCTCCAGAGCTAGCGCTTCCTTCCAGAGTTGGCAACGAATCACATCCGACCATCCCAGCAGGGCCTCCTCTGATACTGGTCCTCTGTGCTGTATCCGCATCTCTTGTAACCTCCCTTGGAATTCCTCTTCCATGGAGACTGGTATCTGCACCTCTCCCCTCTCTTCAGTTGGTGCTTCTGTGACTTCTTCTGTTGCAGCACCTCTTTGCTGTAGCAAGGTGGCATCCACAGCCACTATAACCCAGTCTATGATCTCCGGTGGAGGATTAGGACCATACTGTGCCAGTCCACGTCTAACAGCCTGATCAAAAAAATCTTCCTTGGGTGTCCTGTCTGTTACGCTGGGCCTCTCAGCTCTATCAATTTCGACAAGTTCTGTGATAATGTCCCTTTTCTTACGGTTGCTGGCCGGTGCAATGAGATTTGCCATAGAATGAGATGGTCCGCCTCCATCCCATTCTATTGGCTCACTCATGTCACGTGACATATTTAAACGTCAAGTATTGACGCAAACATCAGTCACAGCTAGGCTATCATAGGGAGAGGATCTCCTCTCCCTGTGATAGCCCGATAGCGCTGTCAGCAGCGTGCCTTCCGCCAGCGCTAAGTACACCCCGCGCCCGCAGCTCTACTCCCCGCACCCCGCGCCCGCAGCTCTTCCCCGTCCTCCGCGCCCGCAGCTCTTCCCCGTCCTCCGCGCCCGCAGCTCTACTCCCCCGTTAAGAATCAGGGAACGGGGAGAGTCTACGCTATTAGCGTAGACCTAGCGTTGGCTACGTTAGTAGCGTAAACCTGCGCATGCGCAGTATTTACAACACCAGCCCACATAACCTGGAGCAGCTGCAGCTGCAGCCCGTTCCCTGATTCTTAACGGGGGAGTATAGCTGCGGGCGCGGAGGACGGGGAAGAGCTGCGGGCGCGGGGTGCGGGGAGTAGAGCTGCGGGCGCGGGGTGTACTTAGCGCTGGCGGGAGGCACGCTGCTGACAGCGCTATCGGGCTATCACAGGGAGAGGAGATCCTCTCCCTATGATAGCCTAGCTGTGACTGATGTTTGCGTCAATACTTGACGTTTAAATATGTCACGTGACATGAGTGAGCCAATAGAATGGGATGGAGGCGGACCATCTCATTCTATGGCAAATCTCAATTCATGGCAATGCACCGGTCTGCAAGGGTTATTAGTGACGCTGACACAGGAGTACCTCTCATCCTTTCAAAGTCTCTGGTTGTCACGAGTCATTCCATTACATATACATATACACTTATTGCGGCACTCATTCATTGCAAACTTTGCCAGAGAAGAGGTGGATATGTACTTACCACTAGACAGATAGATAAATATAATGGGGGAGATTTACGTAGAATGGCGCATCTTTATGCCGCCGTAGCGTATCTTCTTTACGCTACGCCGGCGCAACGTTGAGAGGCAAGCCTACTATTCACAAAAAATATGCGCTCAACGTTGCGCCGGCGTAGCGTATAGTTGTCGGCGTAAGCCGACTTAAGTCAAATTAGCTGGAAGTGAGCGTGATATATTATAATGAAGCGTGACCCCATGCAAATGATGGGCTGAGCTTCAAAAAAGGAACTGCACATGCGTCGGCTCACGGATGCATCCCAGTACGCATTCGCAGAATCACGTCGGGACAAATGCCTAAGATACGTCGAATCACTTAACGTAACCTACGCACAGCCCTATTCACGTACGACTTACGTAAACGATGTAAAATTTGACGGCAGTTCTGACGTCCATACCTTTGCATGACCTGCGCCTCATATAGCAGGGGTAATGTTACGCCGGACGTACGCCTTACGTAAACGGCGTAGATTACAGCAACGGGCGCAAGTACGTTTGTGAATCGGCGTATCTTGCTCATTTACATATTCGACACATAAATCTATGGTAGCGCCCATTGCGGCCAGCGTAAATATCCGCCCAAGATCCGATGGCGTAGGAGACTTACGTCGGTCAGATGAAGCCAAAATTCAGGCGTATCTTATTTTAGGAATAGGGCGCATACATACGACGGCGCATCCGTGGACTAACGCGGTGTATCAGTAGATACGTTGGCGTAAGTCCTTTCTTTCAGGCCTTCATAGTAGAATATCTGCTAGGAAACCACTGCTAAAGAAAGGCAACAAGCAGAAGAGACTTATTTGGGCTAAAGAACACAAGGAATGGTCTTTGTTCTGATGAGTCCAAATTTGACATCTTTGGTTCCAACCACCGTGTCTTTGTGCGACGCAGAAAAGGTGAACGGATGGACTCTACATGCCTGGTTCCCACCGTGAAGCATGGATGAGGAGGTGTGATGGTGTGGGGGTGCTTTTCTGGTGACACTGTTGGGGATTTATTCAAAATTGAAGGCATACTGAACCAGCATGGCTACCACAGAATCTTGCAGCGGCATGCTATTCCATCCGGTTTGCGTTTAGTTGGACCATCATTTATTTTTCAACAGGACAATGACCCCAAACACACCTCCGGGCTGTGTAAGGACCATTTGACCAAGAAGGAGAGTGATGGGGTGCTGCGCCAGATGACCAGGCCTCCACAGTCACCGGACCTGAACCCAATCGAGATGGTTTGGGGTAAGCTGGACCGCAGAGTGAAGGCAAAAGGGCCAACAAGTGCTAAGCATCTCTGGAAACTCTTTCAAGACTGTTGGAAGACCATTTCAGGTGACTACCTCTTAAAGCTCATCAAGAGAATGCCAAGAGTGTGCAAAGCAGTAATCAAAGCAAAAGGTGGCTACTTTGAAAAACCTAGAATATGACATATTTTCAGTTGTTTCACACTTTTTTGTTATGTATATAATTCCACATGTGTTAAAGCGGGGTTCCACCCTTAAAACCACTTTCTTTCATCTCATCCAGCATACTGGCGTCAGCGCCAGTATGCTGTTTTTTTTTTTTTTTTTTAATCCATGTACTTACTTTATAATAGATCATTTAATTTTGGGCGCACCGCCGTGTATGTCACCGCTATAAGGCGTCACGCCTTCCGGAAACAGCCGACTAGCGTTCGGCTCTTCTCGGTGCCTACGCACAGACCCAGAAGCTGACTGCGCAGGCGCCGTATACAGCCGCGTCACGCCCTCCGAAAAAAGCCGAACTAGGACCGGCTATTTACGGCGCCTGCGCAGTCAGCTCCTGGGTCTGTGCGCAGGCGCCGAGAAGAGCCGAACGCTAGTCGGCTGTTTCCGGAAGGCGTGACGCCTTATAGCGGCGACATACACCGCGGTGCGCCCAAAATTAAATGATCTATTATAAAGTAAGTACATGGATTAAAAAAAAAAAAAAAACAGCATACTGGCGCTGACGCCAGTATGCTGGATGGGATGAAAGAAAGTGGTTTTAAGGGTGGAACTCTGCTTTAATTCATAGTTTTGATGCCTTCAGTGTGAATCTACAATTTTCATAGTCATGAAAATAAAGAAAACTCTTGGAATGAGAAGGTGTGTCCAAACTTTTGGTCTGTATTGTGTGTGTCTATATATATATATATATATATATATATATATTGTGAGGGGCTAGCTCGGCAGCGGGTCTGTGCGATTCCCTGGAAGGGTTCAGCACACAGAAAAGAACTAGGCACAGCAGACCGTGGTAGGAGAAAACCAAAAAAAGGTGCGGTTTTATTTTAAATACACCACAAAAAATTATGACAGAAAACAAAAGAAATAACAAAAATAAATCCTGGTCAACTTGACCTGCTTGCTACACACGCTGGTGTCCCTAACTACCAACTAGGTACAGCCTTGTGCTGCCCCTGTCCCTGACTCCCTGGAGTTTAAATGTTTTAGGAATAGCCACACAGGCTTTAGCTCACCGCACACAGCACAAAGCACTGACAGTCCACACAGGTCTGCCTCCAGCTTGGAGTGACACTCTATTCATGATGGGAGCTTTTACAAGAGGCCCTAACGAGCCCACCTGAAACAGCTGAGGTAATCAAGTCCTCCTAGCAGGACTCCCAGCACTCCCCCTAGAGATAAAAAGTGGCATAAAGCCTGAATCTAGGAGAGATATACCTGTCCTCTTGGACGCAACCAGGGGATTTAACCTGCCTACTGTCACATACCCCCCCCTCTTGTTTCAACCTTGGGGTTGGAACACCAGCATTCAGGCAGGCATGCACCCAAGACAGTGCATCCACATTCCCCATTTGGACGCCAGGGCGATGTTTTACAGTGAAAGTGAATTCTTGTAGGGACAGGAACCATCTGTTTACTCTTCGGTTTGTTTCTTTGTTTTGGGCCATCCACTTTAAGGGAGCGTGGTCCGTAACTAGGTCAAAATGCCGACCCAGCAGGTAGTATCTAAGAGAATCTAGAGCCCATTTCACCGCTAAACATTCCTTCTCAATAGTGGCATAATTAACCTCATGGGACTTTAATTTCCTACTGAGGTAAATGACCGGATGTTCTTCCCCATTCCAGACCTGGGACAATACTGCTCCCAACCCCACGTCAGAGGCATCCGTTTGTACCACAAAGTCCCTGGAGAAATCTGGGGAGTACAAGACTGGCTGGCTACATAAGGCTTTCTTTAAGGCCTGGAAGGCTGCTTCCGCGTCTGTGGTCCACTTAACCATGACCGAGTCTTTCCCCTTGGTCAGGTTGGTTAATGGCACAGCCTGAGAGGCAAAGTGGGGAATAAATCGCCGATAATAACCAGCTATTCCCAGAAAGGCCCGTACCTGCTTCTTGCTGTTAGGACGTGGCCAATTCTGTATGGCCTCGACTTTATTGACTTGGGGTTTGATCACTCCCCTCCCAATGGTGTACCCAAGATATTTGGCCTCTTCCTGTCCAATGGTACACTTCTTTGGGTTGGCCGTAAACCCAGCTTCCCGGATAGAGTCTAGGACTGCTTGCACCTTAGGCAGATGTGAGGCCCAATCTGGGCTATGGATAACTACATCATCCAGGTAAGCTGCAGCATACTTCTAGTGGGGCCTCAGAATCTGGTCCATTTTCCGCTGAAAGGTTGCCGGGGCATTCTGTAACCCAAACGGCATTCTTTTATACTGGAATGCCCCGTCTGGGGTTACAAACGCGGTTTTCTCTTTGGCCGACTTAGCCAAGGGATTTTGCCAATACCCTTTTGTGAGATCGAGAGTTGTCATGTACCGGGCTGTTCCTAGCCGGTCGATTAACTCATCGATACGAGGCATGGGGTAGGTGTCAAATTTTGTAACTTTGTTCAGCTGTCGAAAATCATTACAAAAACGCCAGCTCCCATCCGGTTTAGGCACTAAGACTATAGGGCTGGACCAATCACTTTGGGATTCCTCTATCACCTCCAACTTAAGCATTTTCTGTACTTCCTCCCGTATTGCCTCCCGTCGGGCCTCTGGGATGCGATAGGGTTTTAACTTCACCCTTTCACCAGGCGGGGTTATAATATCATGCTCTACCCCAGACGTTTGTCCCGGCAGCTCAGAGAAAACCTCTTGTTGCGAAGCACAAACTCCTTAACCTCCTGTTGTTGGGGCTTTGACAAGGTGACTGCTATTCCTACCTCAGGAATCACGCAATCAGACTGAGCTGGTGACAAAGTTTCTGCGACTAGGGATTCCCTATCCCTCCAGGGTTTCAACAGATTGATGTGATAGATCTGTTCGCCTTCCTGGTTGTCTGACTTTGTAATTCACTTCGCTCACTTTTTCCAATATCTCGTAGGGGCCTTGCCATTTGGCAAGGAACTTACTTTCAACTGTAGGGATAAGTACCAACACCCTATCCCCTGGGGAGAAGGTACGGGTCTTGGCCCCACGGTTATACACTCTCTGTTGTGCCAATTGTGCTTGGGCTAAATGTTCCTTTACGATTGGCATTACCTGTGCAATTCGATCTTGCATCAGGGCGACATGCTCAATCACACTCCTGTGGGGAGAACTCTCACTTTCCCAAGTTTCCCTGGCGATATCCAACAGCCCTCTTGGGTGTCTCCCATAGAGCAACTCGAAGGGTGAGAAACCCGTAGAGGATTGGGGTACCTCCCTAATGGCAAACATTAAATAGGGAATAAGACAGTCCCAATCCTTTCCATCTCTATTCACCACCTTCTTTAACATTTGTTTAAGGGTTTTGTTGAACCTTTCAACCAACCCATCTGTTTGGGGGTGATACACAGATGTACGCAATTGTGTCACTTTGAACAACTTGGACAGTTCTTTCATAACCCGGGACATAAAGGGTGTACCTTGGTCCATGAGCAGTTCCTTACAAATACCCACGCGGCTAAAAACAAGAGATAGCTCTTTGGCTATGGTTTTGGCCGAGGTATGTCGGAGAGGAATCGCCTCTGGATAACGGGTAGCATAGTCCAATATAACCAAAATATACTGATGCCCCCTAGCGGACTTCACTATTGGACCTACCAAATCCATGGCGATCCTCTCAAAGGGAACCTCAATGATGGGAAGGGGTACTAGCGGGTTACGGAAATGTGGCATAGGTGCCGACATCTGACACACAGGGCAGGAGGAACAATAATTTTCTATTTCCTTCACGACCCCAGGCCAATAAAATCTCTGCAACACTCTCTTTCAGGTTTTCTCTGTCCCCAGATGACCCCCAAGAATGTGCCCATGGGCCAACTCTAACACCAACTTCCTGTAGGGTTTGGGCACCACAAGTTGCTCAATGGTTTCTTCTGCCCTTTGAGCCACCCGATAGAGTAGGTCCCTTTCTATGATGAAGTACGGGAAAGTGCAGTTCGTATCTGGGTTCACTAACTCGCCATCTATTTTCACTATGTTTTCTCGTGCCTTTATTAGGGTGAGATCTTTTAACTGTTCGGTGGCAACGTTTTCCCTGTGAACCTCGAGATCAGAAAACTCTACAGATGGCATGTTTTCTTCTGAGGATGTTGGCTCCTCCCCAGTTTCTTGCGTCTCCCCTGTTAATACCGACAAGGGGAATTCTGGAGAGTCCTCACCACTCTCAGAGGCATTCTGGTATGTAGAGGCACCAGTGGGGGGCTCAGGATAATCCCACAGTTCCCAGAACTTTGGAAAATCCCTTCCCACAATGGCATCATGTGGTAAGCTAGACACTAATCCCACCGGATGAGAGAGGGTACCTTTGGAGGTCTCAAAACACACTGTAGTCACCGGATACTCTCGGGTGTCCCCATGCACACAAATAACAGCTACCTTGTTATTCCCAGAGACCTCTGTAGTAATTAATTCAGCCTTTATCAGTGTCACCAGGCTACCTGAATCTAGCAACACAACAACATTTCTACCATTGATAGACATTTTGCATAGATGTTTCTCAGTTCCACGAATCGCAGTGCATGCGACTGTCGCAAACAGCGACTGACGTCTGTCCCTTAGAAAGTCGCATTGCATGGGTTCATCCACAACCGGACAATTTGCTGCAATGTGTCCCTCGAGCCGGCAGCGGTAGCAAAGAATCCTTTTTGCTGCCTCTTGAGGCCTTGACTTCCCAGCCTGTTCTCGCCAGACACTAGGGAGAACCCCCACCCTCTCACTCTCTCCACCCTCACCCCTTGGAATCATCTTACCCGCCACTGGGGATGGTCTGGTCTTAGGGGGGAAAGTCCGTGAGTCTCTGGAAGAAGCAGTCAGGTTCTCTGTAGCCAAGTACCTCTCAACAAGATCGACAAGCTTATCGGCCGTTTCTGGTTCTCCATGGCTTACCCACTTTTGGATGGGAGTAGTAAGAGCTCTCAGGAAGCGATCCATCACAACACGTTCCACAATCTTTGGAGCAGACAAAGTCTCTGGCTGTAGCCACTTCCTGCTCAGGTGAATGAGATCATACATTTGAGATCGGGGGGGTTTTCCAAGTCGGAAAGTCCAGTTATGCACACGCTGAGCCCGGACAGCCAGGGTGACGCCCAGCCGTGCCAATATTTCAGTTTTTAGTACAACATAGTCTTTTGCTTGGTCAGGCTCTAAGTCATAATAAGCTTTCTGCGATTCGCCAGTTAACAGAGGGGCCACCAGTCCAGCCCACTGCTCCTTGGGCCATTTTTCCCTTTCAGCAGTCCTTTCAAATGTGGTCAAAAACACCTCTGGATCATCCTCTCCAGTCATTTTTGTCAGTAAACGACTCACCCCAAATGATGCAGTATTAGTGGAACCACTTGCCTCACTGGTCTGCGGATGTTGCTGTATCAAAGTCTCCATTTGTTGTAGTCCCTGCTCTTGCTTCTGCAACAAGTCTATGAAGCGGGCCTCAGATTGCTGCTGGGCTTGTTGGTGAGCTTGCTGCTGGGCTTCCAAACTCTGTTGGTGAGCTTGCTGCTGGGCTTCCAAACTCTGTTGCAAAGTCGCATTTGTCTGCTGTTGTACTGCGAGGCTCTGTTGTTGAGCTTGCTGCTGGGCTGCGAGGCTCTGTTGCAAAGTCGCATTTGTCCGCTGCTGATTGGCATTTGCTAGAGCCAGCTGCTTCAGCATCTCCTCCATGCTGGCCATAAAAAAAAAAACTGCCCGCATTCTCCACCAACTGTGAGGGGCTAGCTCGGCAGCGGGTCTGTGCGATTCCCTGGAAGGGTTCAGCACACAGAAAAGAACTAGGCACAGCAGACCGTGGTAGGAGAAAACAAAAAAAAGGTGCGGTTTTATTTTAAATACACCACAAAAAATGATGACAGAAAACAAAAGAAATAACAAAAATAAATCCTGGTCAACTTGACCTGCTTGCTACACACGCTGGTGTCCCTAACTACCAACTAGGTACAGCCTTGTGCTGCCCCAGTCCCTGACTCCCTGGAGTTTAAATGTTTTAGGAATAGCCACACAGGCTTTAGCTCACCGCACACAGCACAAAGCACTGACAGTCCACACAGGTCTGCCTCCAGCTTGGAGTGACACTCTATTCATGCTGGGAGCTTTTACAAGAGGCCCTAACGAGCCCACCTGAAACAGCTGGGGTAATCAAGTCCTCCTAGCAGGACTCCCAGCACTCCCCCTAGAGATACAAAGTGGCATAAAGCCTGAATCTAGGAGAGATATACCTGACCTCTTGGACGCAACCAGGGGATTTAACCTGCCTACTGTCACAATATATATATATATATATATATATATATATATATATATATATATATATATGTATGTATATACTATGTACAGTATATATTTTTCCTCTCATTTATACAAATATCTATCCATTTATCCTCTGAGGTGATTCTCCGAGATGCCTGGTTTTCTTAGTATTTTGGATTTATTTCCTATGTCGTTTGGAGTATATTGATATACATCAGATATTTATTTCCCCCTTTTGTATATATTTATGTTTACTTCTGCCTTTATAGGTAAGAGATAAATACCCGGTATGTTGCTTTTTCACTTATATCCTCTATATGGGATCACACCCTGCCTTTAATATATCTTACCAGGGCCGTCTTTACCATAGGGCAAACAGGGGCAGCTGCCCAGGGCCCTGTCACTGTTGGGGGCCCAAAGCAACCCCCTTTGAAAAAAAAAAAAAAAAAATAACTTTTTTTTTTGGGGGGGGTCCGGAGGTCCCCAGGGGCCCCCAGGGCCCAAGATTGCAACCCCACTTTTTTTATTTTTTTAGGGGTCCGGAGGTCCCCAGGGGCCCCAGATGGCAACCCCCATTTTTTTTATTTATTTTTAAATTTAAAAAAATATATTTCTTTAATATATTTTTTATTAAAGGGCCAATTTTTTTTAGGGGTCCCCAGGTGCCCGGAGGCCCCCAGGGCCCCAGATGACAACCCCCCTTTTATCATTTATTTTTAAATAAAAAATATATATTTATTTTATATATTTTTTATTAAAGGGCCATTTTTTTTTTAGAGGTCTGGAGGTCCCCAGGGGCCTGTAGTTCCCCGGGGCCCCAGATGACAACCCCACTTTTTTTATTAAAAAAACTTGTTTTATAAAAAAAAAAACATATACATATGTATATATATATATATATATATATATATATATATATATATATTATTAAAGGGCTCAGAGGTCCCCAGGGCCCCATGTGGCAAACACCTTTTTTTTTTTTTTTAATGTTTTTTTTTGTTTATATATTTTATTTTTTTCTATTAAAAGGCCCAGAGTTCCCCAGGGCCCTGGATGGCAACCTCCTCTTTTTTTTATATAAATGTTTATTTTTAATATATATTTTTTTATTTAATTTTTATTAAAGGGCCCAGAGGTCCCCAGATGGCAACCCCCTTTTTAAAAAAAATAATATATTTTTTTTTTTTTTTTTGTTTCATAAAGTTTTATTCGGTGCTTATGAAGACATTAACAAAATAACACAATAATACAGCATAAAAGAAATGAGAAATCGACATAGGATTACATTGTTAACTTTTCAACTGATGTCGTATATTACGTACAATTGGTATGGAACTATCATTAAACATATAGGAAACCTTGAAAGGGGTGAATAAAAGTGTACAGATTAGGATCAAAATATTTCAACGGTTAACAGTTTATCTTATCAAAGATCTTGTATCTCATTATTGCTCTTTATTATTATTATATTATTTATTTTATTTTTATTTAATAATAAGAGGCACTCCTCAACCTGTAGGCAAGATATTGGAACTAGTTTTACCTTAGCGGTTGTGGAGTGTAGGGAGGGGTGAAGGGGGGGGGGAGGGGATGGAGAGGAGCTATGTGGGGAAAGGAGGGGGAGAGAGAGAAAGAAAGAAAAAAAAAATAAAAAAAAAAAAATTATATATATATTGTAATAGAAAACGTGAAATCATTCAGTTATTAATTTGACTATGTATTTTATTTTTCCAGTATAGGTAGTAGACCTTGTTGGGTGTATCTTGGTTTCTTATTGCATATGGGTTGTATATTCCAGAGACTCTTTGAAAATCATCCAGTCGTGCCAGATCGCTGCGAATGACATTATTTTTTCTTGGGATATGCTAATGAGTTCTTCTATTTTTTCAATGTAGTTGATTCTCCTAAACCATTCCGTTTTAGAAGGGGTAACGTTCGTGCGCCAGTGGGAAGGGACGCATTGTCGTGCTGCATTAATCATGATCATTGGTAGTGATTTTAAGTAGCGTTTTTTCGGCAGGTAGTTAAAGTGGAGAAGATATTGTGCTGGGTCGAATTCGAGAGTTTCAGATGTAATTGCTGTAGTGGTTTCGTGAACTACTTTCCAGAAATTGTTAATTAGGGGGCAGGACCACCATATATGGAGCATCGTTCCCTCCTCCTGTTTACATCGCCAGCATCTGTCAGAGCTTTGAGGTGAGAATTTGTGGATTACTGAGGGAGTTCTGTACCATCTAGTAATTATTTTGAAGCTGCATTCCTGTGTGGCCACATTAAGAGAACCTTTATGTGCATATGTGTAGATTCTTTCCCAATTCTCATCAGTTAGAGGGGTGTCTATATCCCTCTCCCACTTCTGGCAGGAGGAGCTGGAGAAGTCTGTTTTATCCTCAAACAATGAATTGTACAGGACTGATATGATATGTCTGTGCGGGGTTACTTTCGTGCATAGGTCTTCTAGTTTAGTAAGTGGTCTTGTCCATGAGGGTGCAGTCTTGGAATAGGTCAGAAAATGTCTTATTTGAATGTATGTCCAGTGTGGGATTTGGAAAGGTTTCATGTCATTGTTCAAGTCTTCCCTAGACAGCATTTTTCCATTTTTAAAAAAGTGTTTGACTAGGATTTTCTCGTGTGGCCAATGGTGAGATAGAAAATCTTTCTCTAGACCTGGAGGAAAATCCGGGTTGTTTCTAAGTGTCGATAAAGGGCTGAGCCAAGGTGTTGTGTTGGTGGGTTTAAAGGTACTGCGGAATACTTTTAAGGTGGGGCCTATTAGGGGGTGTGAATGAGCATCTCTTGAATGATATTTAGGGTGAATCCAAGGTAGAGTGCTGAGATTTTGTGTGCATTGTCTGTGTTCTAGTGATACCCAATCTTTGACTGTTGTATGTATGTTCCAATCTACAATCCGGGCCATAAGTGTTGCTTGGTGATATTTTTTTAGATCGGGTAGTGCTATACCCCCCTTGTTTTTTGGTAAGCATAATCTAGCTAGTTTGATCCTAGGGGGTTTGCCCCTCCAGACAAATGTGGAGCAGGCCTTTCGGAAGGATGCAAAGAAGGAGGCGGGTAGGGAGATGGGTATTGTTTGCATAACATATAAGTACCTAGGCAAGATTGTCATTTTAATTAGGGAAGCTCTCCCAAACCACGATATGTTTAGGGAATTCCATCTCTTTAGATCTTCGTGGGTTTCTTTTAGTATTGGTGTGAAGTTAAGTTTAAAAAGATCTTTCAAATTGGAGGGAATTTCAATTCCTAAGTAGGTTATGCTTTGTGTGGCCCACGTGAACGGGAAGTTCTTTTTACATAGATCTACAGCCTTTGCCGTTAGTGTGATGTTGAGAGCATTTGATTTCGAGTGGTTAATCTTTAAATTAGATAGTGAATTAAAGTTTTCTAAGTCTTTTAAGAGGTTGGGTATGGAGATGTGGGATTCCGACAGAAAGAGTAGCATATCGTCCGCAAAGGCGGCTATTTTGTAGGTTTTCCTTTGGACCTCGATTCCTTTTATATTTTGATTGGCTCTGATTCTATTTAGAAGGGGTTCCAAGGTGAGGACGAAGAGCAATGGGGACAGGGGGCAGCCCTGTCTCGTACCATTACGTAGTGAGAAGGCGTTTGATAGATGGCCGTTTACTCGTACTCTTGCGGTTGGGTTCATGTATAGTGCTTTGATGTAAGTCCTCATTTGGGGTAAGATGCCTATGTGTTCTAGCACTGCCTCCATATAATCCCAGGCCACTCTATCAAACGCCTTCTCGGCGTCGAGGGACAGAAAAAAGCCTTGTTTTTTATTGGAAATTAACCAGTGACTGAGATTTAGTGCTTTGGTTGTATTATCCCGTCCCTCCCTACCAGGGATAAAACCCACTTGGTCAGGGTTAATGAAGGTATTAAGTAAGGGTAGCAATCTATTGGCTAAAATTTTGGCGTATATCTTGACATCTACATTGATTAATGAGATGGGTCTATAGTTCGTGACTTGTGTTGTATCTTTACCTTCTTTGGGTATAACTGTAATGTGGGCTTCTAGTAATTGTTTGGGAGGTTGATGGTTGGAGTTTAGAGTTTGGAAGGTTTTCAGGAATCTCGGTTTCAAGATGTCGATGAAGGTTTTGTAGTACTGCAGGGGTAGGCCATCTGGACCAGGCGCTTTACCTACTTTCATTTCTTTAACTGCCTTATCGATTTCTGGTCCTGAAATAGGGGCTTCTAGTTCTAGTGCTTTGTCATTAGATAGTTTGGGTGGGCTGTATTTTTTTAAGAAGTCATGAATTAGTTGAGATCTTTTATCTGAGTTCTGGGGGCATTTTGGGTTTGATGGTAGGTTGTATAGCGAATGATAATATGCTTCAAATTGTTTGGCTATCTCCTCGTTAGTGGAATGAGTTTTCCCTTGATTGTCCCTGATTTGGTGCACGGTTGAGGCTATTCTTTTATTCTGTACAGCTTTGGCCAGTAATTTCCCGCTCTTGTTACCCTGTTCATAGTAGATCTTGTGCCTCAAAATGTATTGTCTTTTCGTTTTCAGGTTTAGTTCCTCCATCAGAAGTGCTCTGGTTTTGGTTAATTCATCAAAGGTTGAGGTCGCAATATTTTTTTTGTGCGTTGTCTCTAATTTGTGGATCCGGTCTATCAGGGATTTAATTTTTGATTGGCGGATTTTTTTTATTCTAGCTAGTCTGTTGATGAATTCACCCCTGATAACACATTTATGTGCTTCCCATTGAGTCATCAGGGATGTTTCATCATTTTCGTTTCTTGCAAAATAGTCTAACAGCTTCTCTTTCAGTTCTAGCACGTCTATAGGGTCTTTAAGGACTGTGGAGTTGAGTCTCCAGGTCTTGGTCACTGTTTTTTTATCGGGGAAAGACAATGTTGCTGTTATAGGGTGATGGTCAGATAATGTCATAGGTTCGATTGTTGCAGCTTTCAGGAGGGTTAGGTCATGTTGGGAAATAAAAAGGTAGTCAATTCTAGAATATTTTTGATGAATGGTAGAGAAGTATGTGTAATCTTTGGTTTGAGGAAACAGAGTTCTCCAGGTATCATGCAGCGTTAAGTCTTTAAGTTGGATCTTAATTTGTTTCAATGCTCTGTATGGAAGGCTCGATGCTCCATTCGAGGTGTCTATAATGGGGTCCAAAGGGGTGTTGAAATCACCCCCCAAGACTAGAATGCCAGTGGTAAAGGTGGTCAGTAGTTCTTTAATTTTGCGAAAGAAAGCTACTTGGCCCGAATTTGGGGCATATATGTTGGCGATTGTGATTGGATGATTTTCCAGTTTGCCTTTTACAAATATGTATCTCCCGCTGGGGTCTAGCATGGTGTCGTGTATCTGGAACGGGGTCTGATTGGAAATCAGTATAGAAACACCCTTTGTTTTCCCTTCTGTGTTAGAAGCGTGTAATGCTATCGGATATCTCTTATCTTGGAATTTCGGGACTTTTTCTGATTTGAAGTGGGTCTCTTGAATACAAACAATATTTGCTTTATGTTTGTGGAATTCATTGAGGAATTTGGTTCTTTTTTCTGGTATATTG
This sequence comes from Rana kukunoris, assembly GCA_029574335.1. NCBI lineage: Eukaryota > Metazoa > Chordata > Amphibia > Anura > Ranidae > Rana > Rana kukunoris. The sequence continues at coordinate 140,322,834 of CM056053.1, read as the reverse complement.
AGACCTTTGGCATTTACAGAAAGTATTTTAATAGATAGTGATGAGGTAAGGTGGATGTTAGAAGCCATTCTCTTTTCTTTTTTTTTTTCTTTTTGGAATATGCCTAATTACAGAAAAAAAAAAAAAAAAAAAGGGGAAAGGAGGGGGAAAAACCAAAAAAAAAAAAGGGGGGCGGTAGAAGAGAGATATTAAGGGTGGTGTAGGGGAGCGGGGTAGGAGGGGGATACCGGGAGTAGGCTTAGACCTGCTGGCCTACCCAGTTGAAACGAATTCCGGATGGTTCAGAGGGCAGTTGAGGAATGCCCTCTGTTTGGGTACGTGGCTTTAGTCGTTACCGACGTATGTATAGATTCTGGTTGTTGGAATTTAAACAATCAGATGAAGAAAAGAGAAGAACCAAGCTCTGAACGTAAACCTGGTCCCTTCTTTCTCACTTGCCTTTCCTTCCTATCTGTTTGTGAGTCTGGCACTTCGGAGCAGTTTTTACAATAGAAATCAGATAACCTAATGTTACAGGAGCGTCTTTATCTTGGTGAATACAGGGATCCGTTTGTTAGTTTGGGAGTGGTTAGAAGCCAGGCCCAAGCCTCAGATCTTGTGTTACAAGACCCGAGTCTGTATGTGTTCAAGACATGAGACCAGTACTGCGTTTGGATGTCTTGAAAAGATCTTAGTACTATAGGCCCTGCAGGATTGACCAAAGAGGAAATAGGAGAACTCACTTAAGCAATTTATATATGTGACCTCTATAGGGATTTGTTACATTGCTATTCTGCATGGAAACCGTCTTCCTATGGTGTTGAAAGCACACAACATGTAAATACATGAACCATTATAATATCTTAATACATGAAACATGGACAATAAACCAAAACTATTTAACTTGTCGAGCTAGATATTCTCTAGGATCTTTCAGCATAACTACCGGGCATGGCCGAGATCAATGGGGTAACAATTAATTCAATGGGTGTCTAATGCATGTCCCTTCTGGGAGGGGGATGAAAATTGAAAACTGCCATGTCTCCGCTAGCCGTGCGATAAGACCCCTAATGATTAGGCATATACATATTATGCAGCATAAGCACAATACAGAACAGGGTGTAGTGTACATCTTTTTCAATTAACTTCTGAGCTAAAGATTCAAACAGGAGTCAAAGGTTATATGGGTTCCGATTAAAAGGTCTCAGGTCTAAATAATTGTATTAACTGATATAGCAAAGAATAAAAACGGTTTTAGTGTCTTGCTCTTTTCCTCATGCAATACCCTAGATGTTCTATGTCGACCGATAGGACCGTGAGGTTTCTTTGGGGTATTATAGCGGGACATATAGCCCTTTGATGGCCGTGAGTTCCCAGTATGCAAGTCAAACACCCCCTCCCTGGGATCTGATCCAGAAGGTGAGTGGGTAGCGATACCCCATATCTAACAATTGTCCTCCTGGACGTAGGAAAACGGAGTAAAGGAGATGGTACTTACACGGGATGAGGTTGTAACGGTTGAGGTGGACAAACCTTTATCATGTAAGACTGTCCAGTAGATCAGCGGGTGTTTAGAGCATCTTGAGGATACATCGATTCTCGATTGAGGTGATTGGTATCTCTGCAAAGGACAGACTGAAAGGAGTAAGGGCAGGGGTGTTGAGAAAAAACAAAAGCAGAGCAGCAAGAGCAAACACAAAAACAAAAATAAAAATAAAGGGGAGTCACATAGGTATGTAGAGGTGGTCTTGAACCTGTGTGAAACCTTTATCTTCCTTTAGGAGTGCTTCAGGGCTAGCCAGGGGGATCCGTTGTAGATCTAGGAAGAGCAGCTCCATGTTAGAACCATATGAGGAAAAGAAAAAAGAGGGGCATGTGGGGAGCTGAACCAAAAGATGTAGAAGCATATTTAGGTGTCCATGTGATCATGGTAGTCAAGGCGATCTCTACGTCTGGGTGGTGAGTTTCCTGGATTTCCTTGGGCTTCATTTCCCCTGTTGTTGCGGGGGGATGGTGATCTGCGACGTCTGTCTCTCTGTCTTTGAGCTCTGGGAGTCAGATTGTTGGAAATTGATATCCACGGTTCATTCAGCATAAATGAACTATACCAGTCCGGGACCTCCGTCCTGGGGATATTCATTGCTTCACAGAAGGAGCGGAGGTCGTCAGGTGTGCGTAGCAGTGCTGTATGGCCTCGGTGAGTGGCTGATAGACAAAAAGGGAATTTCCACCTGTACGGAATTCCCCTTGATCTCAATTGTTCTGTGATCGGACGTAATGCTCTGCGTTGTTGCAGTGTAATGTTCGAGAGGTCCTGATAGAGTTTAATCTCAGTACCGTTGAAGATCACTCTATTTCTCTCTCTCGCTTTCCTTAAGATGGCTTCTTTCAGTGGGAAATTAACCAGGCAACAGATTATGTCTCTAGGGGGGTCATTTTCTCTCCCTCTGGGCCTGAGGGCTCTGTGAATTCTCTCGAACTCGATCGGTGTGTCAGGCGGTCTTTCCAGTATATCATTGAATATAGCTTCCGCAGTGCGTTCTACAGGGATTTGGTCAGGCATTTCAGGGACCCCCCTTATTCTAATATTATGTCTCCTCCCCCTATTGTCAAGGTCTTCTAAATGGCGGTGTATTTCAATGATATGGGTGAGGTGCATGTCAGCGTTCTTCTGCACTTGTTTTATAGCATCCGCATGGCGTGCAGCAGTTTGTTCCATCACCCCTGTCCTAGCTGCTATGCCCTGGATGTCAGCACGGAGCTCACTAATGGCAGCAGACAGGGATGATTTTATGTCCAGGGCCACAGCCTGCAGGTTGGCTTGCAAGTCTGCCAGGCTGAACGGCTGTGCCATCATTAGTGGTGGTGTCTGTTGGGGTAGCAGAGGTGCCTGGATGGGTAGGGCATGAGAGGGGATGTTGGGGTCATTCGTGTGGGTCCCGGATTTGTTTACAGCGCTAATCGCGCTACTCGCGGCATCCGCGATGGTGCTGGAGCCGCCGGGCGGGACGAGAGGTTTAGGCGAGGCCGCGGCTTTGAGGCCTACCGCCTGCGCCGCGCGGAACATCTCCGGAATCAGTGGTTGTGCTGACTGACCTGGCTCCATCGTCTCCCGGGGTGTGGAGGAGGTAGGATGACCCTTCCCTGTGTCTTTTCGGGCGCTTATGGGTCCTGTGTGGCTGAAGTTCTGCTCGTCAGTGTCAGAGAAGGGGAATCAAGCAGCCATCTCGGTCCGGTGCTTGGCCACGCCCCAATATATTTTTTATATACATTTTTTATTTATTTTTTTCTTTTTATTAAATGGCCCAGAGGTCCCCAGGGCCCCGGATGGCTACACCCCTTTTTTTTTAATATATATTTTTCTTTATTTCTTCTTTTTTTGTAAAGGGCCCCCCGCTTCTCAATTTCAGACAGCAGCACCCCCCCCCCCGGTTCTCTGCTCCAGGGGGCCCATGCCCGAAGCTGTGTAAGGGGCCCCATAATTCCTGATGGCGGCCCTGCCGCCCGTTAAGCCCCTGTGCTGCCCACAAATCAGGCTGAAAATCATCAGCGGCGTGCAGCCAGTGACAGTACTGCTTCCCTTCCCAGTGTTTTAAAATGTACAGCACCCCTGGCTTCCATTTAGATGTGCACTTCTCCCTTCCTGCCACTGGGTGCTGCTTGTATATAAAAGTGAATTAGAATGTGATTTTATAACATCCCCAGTTTGCTCTTCCCGAGGCTGACTTCTTCATGTCCTGCTCCTCAAGGTATGTCACTGTTTGCTAATCTATATTGTAAATAGAAGTTTTCTGTAGAGTGTGCCCAAAGTCTTTATAATATTTGATGATTCACTGCAGGTCTGGTCAGTGTTTTAAAAAGTTCCTGTATTTTACACATGGCATGGCATGGCATGGGGTCACAGCACCGTCTTTCCATTCTGCTTTAGCACCATGGGACCCCAGGCCATGCCATGTGTAAAATAGAGGAACTCTTTAAATCACAGACCAGACCTGCAGTCCAGGCTGAGTGAGGCCTCAGAGCACATGGCATTACTGTCTGTATTTAACTGCTTGATGGGCTTATTTTGGGCCTGGCTGGTTCACATGTATGTGTTTTGGCGGCCCACATTTGCGCAGGCACAACAGCCCATTCATTTGAATGGGCCGCCATGCCTGCGTTTCCTGCAAAGAAAAGCGCATTCCTCATGTAATAGGCTGCGCACACCTATGCCCATCAAGCAATGAAATACAGCACTGTCTGTCCATTCTGCTGTCTGTTGTGACTTATCTGCAGTTCCTGCACTGTCACACTTGCTGCATTTTTAGACGTTTATGTCACGCTTTTAAAAACGCAGTGCGTTTGTGTGTGCAAGAACTGCAGGTAAGTAGCATGGTGCAAAAGCAGAATGGATTTCAAGGCAACTGTATTTTTAAAATGCTGAATGCACCTTTTTTCTGCAGGAAACAAAGGCATGGCAGCCTATTCAAATCAATGGGCTGCTGTGCTTGCACAAATGAGGGCTGCCAAAACACATACATGTGAACCAGGCCCAAAATAATCTGGAGGGGGGCCCAAAAATTGATATTTTATTTTAATTTTTTTCTTTCTTCCATCCTCTCCATCCCTCTTTCTTTTACTTCCACTCACTGAGGGTAATTTATAGCTGTAATTATATCTGATACTATGTGTATTGTGTAAATTTGTATTGTTTTTTTTTTTTACTTTTCTATAGTAAGAAACTCTATATTTAACACACTTGCAATATATGTATGGTCCTGAAGAAGCGGGGGAATCCCGCATAACACATAGACCAGTTACAAGTACATGTATCCATCAGATTTACATATTTTTGTAAGTTTTTTATGCATGTCTAGGTTTTTAATATTGTGTTTATGACAATGTTTTATGTGTAATAAAATTGATATAGATTAGTATTCTGACTTTTCTCTCATTTAGCACAATTTAAGTCCCGCTACTCTTTTGTTTTAAAAATACTATATTCATTTATGGGATGGTGCCAACATGAACTTAAGTTTGGATTTTATGTTCTCTACCTTACAATTTTTTTTAAATAAAGATTAATTGACAGGTGCAAAATGTATTATAAGGTCTATATTAAAAAGACATTTCATCCAAACAAAATAAAAATTGAAATACAAACTACAATGTTTGCACTACAAAGCATATTACAAAGCAAATATACTTCCTTGTATCAGAAGTTCAGTACTTGGGTATTGGTTGCTGATATGGATTGTCTGCCTGAAGGTTAAAGAGATCACTGCCTTTCATATTCACTGGGACAGCTGTTGCTATGACAACAGAGTATTCCAAGGTATTAGTAATCAGGTGAAAATACAGACAGATTAACATCTTGCTGCTGCAGGGCGTAAGATAATCAAACAGCACAGAGCAATATAAAATATTTCATGACATGGTATACTCAGCTGCTAAAATGTACTCTTCAAAAATTCACACACCTGCTAATTTTTTTGATCTCCTGTGGGACATTTTCTCTTGGTTATAACACCTTAAAGCTTTAAAGCCCATACACACGATTGGATATTCCAACAACAATTGTCTGTAGGACGTGTTTTGTCGGATAGTCCTACCGTCTGTATGCTCCATCGGACATTTGTTGTCGAAATTTCTGACAACAAATGTTGGCTGGAATCAATGAAAGGAATTCATGGACAGCCGCACACCAAAATAAACCTGAAAAGGTAGCCTTTATTGGTGTAAAAAAGAATAACAAGCACTACAAAGCACTGCACAGCAAGCAGTGGGATAAAAAACTGACGCGTTTCGCACAAACATTCAGTGCTTAGTCATAGCTCAAATGTTGGCTGTTCGTGCTCTCGTATTTTTCTGCCAACAAATGTGTTCCGTCGGACTAAAATCCAAAGTACAAACACGCATGCTCCGAACCAATGCAAACCATAGCACAACATTAGCAGAAGTTGCCCAAAGGGTGGTGCTGAAGAGCAGAAAAAAAACATTGTTTCTTGAATGTTGGCTGAAAAAGTTCTGCCGTCTGTATGCAGAACAAGTTCACGACCAACGCTCTTTGGGCAAAAGTCCACGGATTTGTCCGATGGAAGTCCGAATGTGTGTACGAGGCTTTAGGCTTCATTCACAGACGTAAACAAGTGCATATACCAGTGTATTTTAATTACGAATCTGAATGCAGCTGCATTGTTTCCAATGAAGCCATTCACACAGGTGCATAAACATTTTACATGCCTGAGGTCCAGCCACCATTCTGATACAGTTTGGAAGCGTCAGATGTAAGTTTGTGGATACCAGCAAAACATGTTTGTGCGCTGTGTGTATGTGGATTGGATTGCTTGTATAAGATGTTATCATTTGGCACCACCAATAAATACTACACTATATACATGTTTTCTGACTTTGGTGGTCCATTTTATTGGATGAGAGCAACTATTCCATCTGATGTCCATGAGAAGAGTTTTGGAGTTGTTACTTGGCAGATCTAAAGTGGATACTGCATGCACTTCCCATAAGGAGAGCCATAAAGTAACAAGCGTGGTTTGCTGTTCTATATGTAAGACAGCATCTTGATCTGGTGTGTTTGCATTCTTCACGTTTGGTGGACGCAAAACACAAAGGTGGAGGACTTTTCAATTGTTCACTACAACTATTTACTTGTGAACTTTTACTATATTGTTTGATTAATACTTCACACCCCTTTTACATGTTTTATACAGTGTTTTGTATATCTAAACTCATTGCATGCTCCTTTGTATCGATCAAAATTAGTGCTGACATACCCCATTTTGAATTTTCGCATTAACATGAGCTGCTTTCACATCCGTTACACAGAATCCAAAATTCTGCATCTGAGAACATGCATTTTACGTATTTATGCTTATAAGCACATGTATACATGTTTTTTTGTTGTTGTTCAGCCGCTTAGTCGTGTCCAACTCTTCGTGACCTCATGGACCATAGCGCGCTAGGCTTTTCTGTCCTCCACTGGCTTCCAGAGCTTGCTTAGCTTCATGTTCATTGTTATGATGATTCTATCTATCCATCTTGTTTTCTGTCATCCTCATTTTTCCTTCCATGTTTTCCAGCGTCAGTCTTTTCCAATGAGTTTCAGCTTCAGGATCTGTTCTTCCAGTGAATATTCAGGATTGAACTGGTTTGAATATTTTTTCCATACAAGGGACTTTCAAGAGTCTTCTCTAACACCATAGTTCAAAAGCATAAATTCTTCAGAATTAAGCCTTCCTTATAGTTCAACTTTCACAGCCATAGGTTACTACTGGGAATACCATATGGCACTTTGTCGGTAGGGTGATGTCTCTGCTTTTTATAATGTTTCTGCCATTAGTGTGGCATCGTCTTCATATCTCAGGTTATTGATATTTCTCCCTGCGATCTTAAATCCAGCTTGTGATTTATCGATCCTGGCATTTCGCATGATGTACTCTGCATATAAGTTAAATAAGTAGTGTGACAATATACATCCTTGCCACCAGTGGCGGCTGGTGCTCAACATTTTTGGGGGGGCGCAAATGAAAAAAAAAAATATTGCAGCCTCACTGTGCCCATCACATGCAGCCACTGTGCCATCAATTGTCACCACTGTGCCATGCCATCAAACGCAGCCACTGTGCCATCAATTGTCACCACTGTGCCATGCAACACAGCAACTGTGCCATCAATTGTCACCACTGTGCCATGCAACACAGCAACTGTGCCATCAATTGTCACCACTGTGCCATGCCACCAAATTCAGCCACTGTGCCATCAATTGTCACCACTGTGCCATGCCATCAAACACAGCAACTGTGCCATCAATTGTCACCACTGTGCCATGCCATCAAATGCAGTCACTGTGCCATCAATTGTCACCACTGTGCCATGCCATCAAATGCAGTCACTGTGCCATCAAGTGTCACCACTGTGCCATGCCATCAAACGCCACCACTGTGCCATCAATTGTCATCACTGTGCCATGCCATCAAACGCTACCACTGTGCCATCAATTGTCACCACTGTGCCATGCCATCAAACGCCACCACTGTGCCATCAATTGTCACCACTGTGCCATGCCATCAAACGCAGCTACTGTGCCCATCAATTGTCACCACTGTGCCATGCCATCAAATGCAGTCACTGTGCCATCAATTGTCACCACTGTGCCATGCCATCAAATGCAGTCACTGTGCCATCAAGTGTCACCACTGTGCCATGCCATGAAACGCCACCACTGTGCCATCAATTGTCACCACTGTGCCATGCCATCAAACGCCACCACTGTGCCATGCCATCAAACACAGCCACTGTGCCACCAATTGTCACCACTGTGCCATGCCATCAAACGCCACCACTGTGCCATCAATTGTCACCACTGTGCCATGCCGTCAAGCACCACCACTGTGCCATGCCATCAAACACAGCCACTGTGCCATCAATTGTCACCACTGTGCCTTGCCATCAAATGCAGTCACTGTCAATGGACAATTCATGTCCATGTACTGAAATATCTCATACTAATATTCTCCTACAATCAGATTATATGACTGATCATCTCCTACAAACACTCAGCATTTCCCCCACACTGATATCACCTGGCCATGTGTCTTCCCCAGGAAGTTATAGGTGAACAAGTAATTAAAAAAAAAATCTGTTAAGGGGGGGGGGTGTCGATTATGGGGCCGTTTGTAGCTGATTGCTGACCATTAAAAAAAAGTTAAGAAGCGAGGGGGGAGGGGGGGGCGTCCGCTATTTTTGGGGAGGGATTGGCGGCTTGGACGGGTCAGTCTGAATTACAATACACAATACAGAAGTAACGGGGGTGGCCGCTAGCTTAGCATTAGGCATAGGCAGCTGTGAACAGGCTTACCTTCATGCCCGGCTCACAGAGGTGCGTCCCTCTAGGCTACAGAGTGCCGACGTCACTTCCTGGCGTGCACAAGCACAGAAATATACTGGGTGCTGTGCACCCGCCCGGCCACAAGACCAAGTTCATCGCGCCGGAAGCAAGTGGCGCGTTGGGCTCCGCCACAAGAGGCATTTTTTTTTCGTGATTGCACAGACGTGGCACTACTGATACTGCACTGTGCCGGGCGCACGGCACCCGGACACAGTGCACATATGCATTTTTTTTTTTTAAAGGGACATGTTTAAATATTTTTTTTTTTTTTACTGACTTGGGGGAGGGGGGCGGCACCCAGGCGCCCCCTATGGACGGGCCACCACTGCTTGCCACACTCCTTTCTCAATATTGTTCTATTCTAACTCTTCCTTTCTGACTTGCATACAGGTTTTTCAGAAGAAAGGTGACTGGTATTCCCATTTCTTGCATTATTTGCCACATCCTGTTGTGATCCACACAATCGAAGGCTTTACTGAAGTCAAAAAAGCAGAAAGTAGACATTCTTCTGGAACTCCCTTGTTTTCTCTATGATTCAGCGAAAGTTGGCAATCTGAGCTCTAGTTTCTCTGCCTTTTCAAAATCCAGCTTGTACTTGTGGTAGCTCTAGGTTCACACACTGCTGAAGCCTAGCTTGTAGAATTTTCAGCATAACCTTGCTAGCGTGTGATAGTACAGTAGTTTGAACATTCTTTGGCGCTGCCCTACCTTGGTTTTTGAATGTAAACGGACCTCTTCCAATCCTGTGGCCATTGTTGCTTTTCCAAATTTGTATATACCTTTGTAAGTGTGTAAATCAGGTCTAAACGAAGGGAGGAAATAAATAAACACAAGTAATGTACCATATTTTCCGGCGTATAAGACAACTTTTTAACCCCTGAAATTCTTCTTAAAAGTTGAGGGTTGTCTTATACGCCGTTAACCTAACATGCAGACCGCAGCCATCCATTTTTCAAAAGCTGCGCCTCCTTGGTCTGCTGTTCCGTGATAGGCGAAACACTCAGCTTCCCAGGAGACACTGTGTTCAGCCTATCACAAAGGCCCTCTCGTCCGAGACCGAGGACGAGAGGACTGGTGTAGCTCTGCTAGCTTGTCCTTGTCCACAAGCTAGCAGAGCTACAGGACACCACGCCGCAAGTTGATTGCCACAAGAGCGGGGCCGCCACCTAGGAACTAGCAACGCTTACAGCTCCAGTGCCAGGAAGGCACTTTTAAAGTAAGAGGCCACTTGGCTCAGTTGATTTTAATGCATTTTAAATAAATGGAATTATGCTATGAGATCCCCTTTGTTTTTCTTGGTTTGACCACATTTCGTCTATGAGGTTGGAGTCCCAGTTCCAGTACATGTCATCTAGTGTGCAGGTGCTATCCTGTTCAGCGGTATATGACTATCTTTTTCATTAAAGTAGTCCATATGTTGTGGTAATCGCAAAATAAATTCTGAGCACTTCGGGTGAAGCTGTGTTTATGGTGAAGGCAATACTATCACGTTGGACTCAGATTGCATGACAAGTTCTGGAAGAATCTCCTTCATGTGTTACTACCATTGCTTTGGCTGTTGGACTTAATTTCACTTTATATTGGGACGTTCACATATTAATTGTTCACATCACCTGTTGATTTTTGTTCAATAATTAGGCACTGTGGTCGCCCTCACAGGTGATTCACCATCTATGGTATTATATACACCATAATTACTTATTGTTCATTATAGGAACCTTTAGTGCCCTATATATGTTTTTTCTTTCATTTCTTATCACAACCAATAGTGTAGCGCAGTTTATTGCGTATAAAACGTAATATCAGTAAAGTTCAACTCACAGGATGGCGGAGGTGACAATCTATGCCCAGATGGGCTATGGTAAAAATGCCACATGGGAATTATGGAGCAGTCCTAGCCGTGGCAGGCGGCTGTGTGAACCAGGCGAGAGGACACTTTGTCATAAGCTGGTCGGCAACTGTCAAACCATGAGAAGAACAGGCCAATCGGAACACGTTTCAGAGCCTACACACAGCATCCTCTCTTCTGGTTCACAGAGCCGCCAGCTGCAGCTGGGGACTACTCCATGATTCTGTGTGGTATCTTTACCATAGCCCATCTTGGCTAAAACTGTTACCTCTGTCATCCTGTGAGTTGAATCTGTTACTGATTTTACATGTTTTAAACTTTGCTACACTATTGTTCACCTGGTGCCTCCTCCCCGTTGCTTCAAATAAGTCGGCTATGCAAGTATTTTACTGATCATTATGCAGGAACTGTTCTCCTAGAGAACACGTGTAAAACATCAGTAACATTTTTACAGCCGTGCGAGTGAAGAGTAAATCTCTTTGGCACAACTTTCTGCCCACATTTAATATATTTGCTAAACATACAACACAGCATTCTTTTTCATAATGTTACACAGCAGATACTGTAACTATACTGCCATACATGAGAGGTAGGTGGATGAACAGGAAATCCTACACGTATTGCTTCCTTGAACCACAGAGAGCAGAAATGTCCCTTAATAAATTACAGTATGCTCATTGGCTCTGCATGGTTGCATGTAGCTTACTGTAGGAAACTTTTTCCATATATAATCAATGGAAACTATCGAGGCATTTCATTACATTTCAACTAGGTTTCTCTTGACTTCCTCCTCAACCTGCAATGCTGCGAACAATCATCATCTGCAGTGGAGAAAATAGACTGCACCTGCCTACCTGTGCCATACCTGTGGAATCCCGGTGGAAAGCTGGAAATCAATCTAGTTGCTACTGCAGTAATTGCTGCTAGCTTCCATGTCCCCTTACTGAACACAGATTGCTCGCTCAGCACAGGAGCCAATCAGAGAAGACATAGCATTTTCCCAATGAATGCAAAGCATGCTCTGATTGGACAAGGTGGAGATTGTCACTGCCCTGCCCCTCCACCGTGTGCAATCAGAGAATTCAATGATTGAGTAAGCAGCTGAGCAGGTGCTCAGCACAGGACTATTGCTTTCCACCCCTTATTTGACAACCTAGTAATGTTCTAACTATGCTGGCAGCTCTCCAGCTGCCAGCCCTTGATTTAGGCACACTTTGGGGTGGATTTATTAAAGGAAAATAGATTGTGCACTTTGCATGGTAAATGCGGTAAAGCTTTTCTTTGCAAAGAATACTCAATCACATGCAAGAAAAAAAAAATTTGGTTTGCACATGATTGCATTATAGAAGTCAGCAGAGCTTCCCTTCATTCACTAAGTTCTGAAGGAAATGCCCTTGGAAATCGCAACTGCAATTCCAAAGTGCACAGTCTATTTGCCTTTAGTTAATCAACCCCTTTAGGCCTTGTACACACGATAGGGTAACCAGAGAACAACGGTCTGATGGACCGTTTTCATCGGTCAAAACCGATCGTGTGTGGGCCCTATAGGTTATTTAAACTTTGGTTTAAAAAAAAGCCAACTTGCTTTAAATTTAACCAATGGATTCCTAACCAATAGGTCAAAACCGATCGTTAGTAGGCACCACCATCGGTTAAAAATCCACGCATGCTCAGAATCAAGTCGATGCATGCTTGGAAGCATTGAACTTCCTTTTTCAGCACGTCGTTGTGTTTTACGTCACCGCGTTCTGACACGATCGGCTATTTAACTGATGGTGTGTGGGCACGACGGACCATCAGTCAGCTTCAAGTTGGCTGCTTCATCCTTCAGACCATTCTCATTGGATGGACTGATCGTGTGTATGAGGCTTTATGTTGAGCGCTAATACGCATTATTATTGTCAAAGTCACAGAGAGAGTTTACGGAAAGACCATGTCAACATTTTGCTAATGGCCCCCATGACTAGGAGTTACTATCTTGGGGCCAATCATTGATGAAATATTTGAGTCACCTTCCTCAGATGATAAATGAAAAAGCACATCAGGCCTAGTAGTTTGTGATATTTTTCACATTATAAACACGGTTAATGTTACTGAGACCAGAAAATCCAAATGTGTGGCTATGTGGAACTTGATCTGGAGAGGTAAATGTGTTGTTGGTGAAGGGGCTTTGTTTCATGGTGACTTATCTGACAAGCATTTAAAACTAAATGAATATTAGACGATTGGCAAACTGCCCCCCCTTGACCATTATTTTTTTTTTAAATAAATATGCCACACTACATATCGCCTATTAGTTAAACTGTAGAATTAATATAGGATTTATCATTTTGGGATAACAGGATAGCTTTTTTTATGTAATATTCTGCATACTACCACACTGCCTACATGCAAAGAGTGAACTACGTTTGGCTGCATATGTACCATTTAAATTCCTAGGGACTTCTGTAAAATTCTGAACTTGCCATCTGACAAAAAATGGGTTTTAAACTGCCTCTTGCTGTACCATTTATATATAAAGAATATAAGCAGAAAGCAGTTTACCAATGTAGCACCCACTTAGTTAGGTTGCTAGTTAAATTTATCTTTGGGACTCCTTCTGTAATCAAGAAAGAAGAAATTGTTTGGTTTGGTCTGTTCAGGGTTTCACAGGATGGGAGTTTGATTGCTTCCCCCTGCCTCCAAAATTAGCTTCCTAGAGCTTAGGGAGGAAACATTCTAATAACCAGCCTAAATATTGATCAGAACCTACCCAATCCCTAGGGAGGTGCACCCAGGTGGTGTTCTCAAGCCCAGGAAGGAGATTATCTAGCCTCAGGGGGGCTGGTGCTCCTGAGGCAGCTAAAGGACTGGATTGCTGTTCTGCAAGGTTTCAGGAGCTGCAGTGCTGGGACCTAGAAGCAACCTGGATCTGACTACAAGCTTTCTTCAATTGATCTGGTCTGGAGAAGGATTGCCTCCCTTACAGAGTGGTATCTGGAGGATGCTGGAAAAAGATGGCTGTCTTGGGGACTTTTGAGTAGAGACCCTAAAAATTATCCCTGTGAGCGTGTAGTGTCCCGAAGAAAACACTGGGTACCAGCAAATGTATATTGGAACAAAGTAGCCAGATGCCAGTGTGTTTTGCCTCCAATGGTCTTGAGCTGTGGGGAAATAGACTGTTCAGTATTCATACTTACATTGGGAGCAGGACCAATACTACATATAGGTAAGGTAGGTGCCAGTCTAGAGTGCACATCAGTCGGGGGCCCCCCAGGCCAGAGTCAAGGATCCCCGGAATCACCTTCATTCCTCCCTGTGTGCAGAGCCCTCCGGTGCACACAATGAACTTTCCGAACACTGGTGCAGCCTTAAGACCCGGCTCCATGGAGGACACCACAGGCTCAGATCTACCCTGGTCCAGAGAGCCCATGGAGCAAACGATGCAGCCTCCTCGCTCTGTCCATGCTGCTGCTAGAGAGGGAGCCTGGGGGGGCCATGGATGAGTGCTCAGAAGATAGCTGGGGTCATCAAGTTCTGACACCTGTGACAGCTGACAGCCCTATCTCTAGCATTGCGCCAAATTCCTTATTGACAACCAGGCACATGGGACAAGGCGGCACAGCCAGAAAATGCTGGCTTAGATCCAGTACCCATTCTCCTTCAACCTCACTGTGCACCTTGGTGAGTGAAACAGCCCCATCTTCTCCATACACCACACTACCTCCCCTAGTGACAGGGACCTCATCAACAGATCATGCTGGCCTGGTGCCACTGTACAGTGCCAGGTTAGGGAGCAAGCACTGAGTGGCTGGAAGAGAGGGTGAGGTACAGCAGTACCAGGGTGGGGTGACTGGAAGACAGGGGGGGGGGGGGTGAGTTACAGCAGTACCAGGGTGGGGTGACTGGAGGAGGGGGGGGTGCCAAAATGCACCTTCGTCTATGTAGACAAAAATCCTTGCACCGGCCATGTTTGGGAGAATGAGGTCCTCTTACTATTGTTTTCTAATAATTTTTGTATCCAATGCCTCCAATCCCTCTTCTGCTACAAGTTCTTCAATAAATCTTCAAAATATAACCCTAGACTGTTTCTGGAGTCAGAGTGAATGGACTGTTGCTTGGGTGACTGTTGGTCTCTGTACTGCTTGGGAAAAAAACTGTTAAATTCAGCAGCCCTTCAGGGGGTAGCACTACACCAGGCTGAAATAAGCTTATTATATTTATCTAAAGCTTCAACTGAGTTCACTGATCCTTAGTGTACAGTTTACAGACTATGAATGGCATATGACTCTTCCCGGCTTTACACTCTTCTGCCAAGCAGAAAATAAGTTTTGGAGTACAATGTGTTATATAAACACATGTTTCAGTGCCTGGAGGTAACAAATGACAGATAGCACTGCCATTAGGTTAAAATGGGAATATGAAATGTGTTAAAGAAGTACTCCATAACAACAATTACATTCTAAAAACACTGTCATTGAATTATGAAATTAAATCAATTTCTTCAGGTCCTGAACAGTTACGCTCTATGGCCCGGATTCACATACATCGGCGCATATTTTTGCCGCCATAGCGTCTTTTCTTTGCGCTACGCCGGCGCAACGCAGAGAGGGAGGCATGGAATTCACAAAGCAAATGCTCCCAACGTTGCTCCGGCGTAGCGTATAGTCGTAGGTGGAAGTCAAAGTAGGTGGAAGTGGGCTGGAAATGGGCGCGATACATTTAAATGAAGTGTGACCCCATGCAAATGATGGGCTGAGCTTCAGACAAGTACTTAAAATGAACTGTGCATGCGTCATACCTTGGACGCATCCCCGTGCGCATGCTCACAATCACGTCGAAACAACTGGCTAAGATACGTTGAATCACTGCCTACGACGTGAACGTAACCTACGCTCCCAGCTCTATTCACGTACAACGTAAACTACATAAAATTAGACGGCGTTCGTTCCCTGGTCCATACCTTTGCATGAGTTGTGCCTCCAATATGGGGAATGACTTTACGCCGGACGTAAACCTTATGCAAATCGCTTAAAACATGCGCCAGGCGCAAGTACGTTCGTGAATCGGCGTATCTCCCTCATTTGAATATTTGCATTGAAAATCAATGGGAGTGCCAAATGCGTCCAGCGTAACTATGCGCCCACTATACGCCGGCGTAGGCAAGTTACGTCAGTCGGATGAAGTCATTTTTAGGCGTATCTTAGTTCTGTGGGCACGGCGCACAGATACGACGGCGCATATTTACACTTACGCGGCATATCTCGAGATACGTCGGCGTGCTTTTTGAATCCGGGCCTATGTCTGCAACCATCATCTTCTTACCCTGAAGACAATTCAACATTTCAAAATCGGTGTACTTGATTCTCCCCTGTCAGCATATTGTTGTTCAGGAAAATACTCACAGTGAGCAACATAAATGTATAATATAAGCTTACCATCTACTGTTGATGGGCCTAGGTTCAATTTACACACAGTTTTACAAATTGTTTGAAATTTGAAAACTTATCAGTGAACCCTACTGAAGTCATATTGTTATTCAATACTAGCCATTTGTTGCTATCATCAAACATAAGGCATAAGATGCCGGGAACTGCCTTAATGTACATGCACCAATGGCAAAACTGAAACATTTTAAAACAAAAAAACATTAGGGGGAATTCAAAAACGATGCTGTGCCACTTTTTCAGCGTTAATCCCTCTTGTTAATGTATTGCGCCAAATTCATAAATCATTTGCAATACTTTTGGTTCTGACGGTGACTTGTGTGCCAAATTTAAATAGTTCTAAAATACACCATTTTACATTTAGGCGCAATGAACGGGAAAAATTCTTAATAAAATACTGACATTTATGAAAGCGGAGCTAATTAAGACCAACTTTCTTTTAGCGTATAGAGAGAGAAACTGGTGCAGACAGATTTTGCAAAAGTCTCTTGCGGGCATTCTAAAAGTGGTGCAGCATGCGACAAAGTCAAGTACAAGTTCTAGACAGGTATATAATTAGGCACATTTTGCACCACTTTCATAACTCGTAAAAGAAAATGTTTGCACAATCTGTCTGAGCCAGACTTTATGAATTCCAACAAAGGATTGCCAGCTCTGTAAAACAGCTTTAACACACTGAAAATATGCAAATAGAAGAAATTCTGGACAGCCGCACTCTAAAAAAAGTTTTTGCCTTTATTCAAAAAAAAATGGATTAAAAAATACATGCCACAGCAGATCAGAACGGACAGAAGAGCTTACACGTTTCACACTAACAAACAGTGCTTAGTCACACTGACAATATGGCTGCTCCGAGCCCACCCTTTTATAGAAAGGTGGCTGCTTTATCTATTTCTACAAATTATTGCCTCCTGTGTTTAGAATCCTGTTGTAGCTTCCTTTGTTAGGTTGACCAGTAACACCTAGGTTGGCCATAAGGGTCTCTGGATCCTCATCCCTATAGGCTAAAACCTGTGCAACTGTGTTGACTTATTGGTTAAGTGAGGGCCACAGCAACCACTAATTTTTATATTTTTCAATGGGGAAGAACAAGAAAATTTACACTGTTAAGTAGACTTGTATTAGAGCATTAAGCACTTTTGTAATACAATCAATAATAGAATAAGTAGATAAAAAGTAAGCCAGGCAGCAACTTTGGCCCCCATCCCTTTGATTAACTTACTAAGGAGTGCGGTAAGCACAGAGAATCTCTATCTGCATGGATTCTCATCCCTATAGGCTGAAACCTTTCCAGCTGGGTTGGATTATTGGTGAGGTGAGGGCCACAGCAACCACTAATTGTTATATTTTTTAAAGGGGGAGAACAAGAAAATTTACTCTGTTAGGTAGACTTGTATTAGGACATTAGGCACTTTTGTAAGACAATCAAGAATAGAATGAGTAGACAAAAAGTAGGCAAGGTAGCAACTTTGCCCCCCCCCCCCCATCCCCTTGATTAACTTACTTACAGAGAAGCTCTATCTGCATTGTCTGTACTGTCATGGTCCCATCAGACACCAACAATCTACAATGCAACCTCCCTTGTTAAGTAACAGGTGGGTGCACAGCTTTTATCACCCTGATATACTGCAGGAGAATGAAGGTTGTAGCTCAGCACTGTAAACATCCACAAGACTCCTGTCTAGGTTGCCTGGCAAATGATCTAGCTCTGAATGTGAGCAATACTAAGGAACTAATCATGTAGTCTCAGCTAAAGATGAGGTTCTATGGCCTGGTCTTGGTCTTTAGATGTGATTAATCCTTGGCGTTAGTCACAAATTCTATATTTACTTTCTGTAACATATTCTAAAAATTGTCACTTTAATGATTTTTAGATATTTTGGTAAATACAGAGACAAAAAAAAATATTTTTTGTTTAAATGTTTCAATAACAATCATCATAGAAATCCAAATGTATCTTTGAAGCTTGCCTCATGCGTAGCTGAAAAACATCAGTACGCCATTTCAGTGTTCGTGCACAAAATCCTCATGATAAAATCTAGCCTTTAAGTAGCCAGCAATTTTCTGTGAATTTACTGGGAATGTCTGTTGCTCTAAATGGTAATTTTATTACTAAATGATCAAGCAGATGTATCCGGAAGCTGTGATAATGATTTTGCTGAATGTCAAAAACACATTAGAAATGCTAACATTATGTATTCTCAACAAGAAACTAAATTGTCCAAATGTGTCATCATCACATATGTAGGGATTAATGTTTATAAAATGATACCAGTCTGCTTTAGAACACCTCATTCTAGACTGAATGCAAAGCTATTTTTGTTAGTTTGAGGTGAATAGGTTAGTGGAATGAATGCAAGCCAGGTTGTGTGAAGTGAACAGTGCTGAGCATCAGGAAATTAGAATTTTTAGTTTTCAGCACAAGATTGTTATCTTCTAACCAGGGCTGCATTTCCATCATAGGATTCTGTATCTTTGCTCTTGGGATCGCCTCTTTTACACATTTTTGTGCTTGCCTGATTTCAACATGGCTAAGAATATCACAATAACTGTAAAAAATACTGTATATGAGACAACAGATGGTGGAAAAAATAGGTGGCCAAAAGTTATACAGAGGCTGCCACTTTAACTCTACCACTTATAGGAACAGGACTACTGTGCCTAAAAAACAAATCCAGTCCTAGCCTTAGATACTAGACCAGGCCTTCTCAACCTTTTCAATACAGAGAAACCCTTAAAATAGTTCTCCGGTCTCGGGGAACCCCTGCTAAAAATTAGAAATCTACGACTCATGATACATTAATGTGATGGTCAGTGGGAAGAATTCTTCGTCTTGTGGTCATTGGGAAGAATTACCTCCCTACAGATAGCTAAAAAGATCAATGGTGACAATGGGAACTTATTTGAGAGGCAGAAATTGCCCAATGCTGAAGGAACCCCTATCAACCACTGGAGGAACCCTGAGGTTCCATGGAAACCTGGTTGAGAATCAATGTACTAGACCATCTAGTTTTTTTCCACACAGCTAAGAAAATTTAAAAGCTGACCGCCAGTTGAAACAAAGCTGACACAAAGTTCGTCTCACACTTTTATAATTTCCTTTAAAGGGGGAGATTTATGAAAACTCAAGCATGCAATGTCTGGTGCTTCTCTGCAAAGAAACCAATCAGCTTCCAGGTTTTATTGTCAAAGCTTAATTTGAGATATCAGTAAAAAGCCTATGACGTGGATTCTTTACCATGTGATCAGCTGTGTCCAATCACAGCTCATCACATCGTAAACAGGAAGTGCTGTTTATCAGCTTTTTCTCTATTCGCACTGACAAGGAGTAGGTAGAGGAGAGCCGATCGGCTGCTGTCCTGACAGGGTCTGCAATGATAATCAGCGCATTTATAATCACTGCAGACCCACCAAGGATGCCCGCTCGTGACCAATCAGTGCCCATTAGAGATGCCAATAAGTTTCCATTAAAGATGCCAACCAGTGGCCATCAGTAATGTCTGCTAGTGTCTCCTTATCAGTGCTGCCTATCAGTGCCATCTATCAGTGTCCATCAATGCCACCCATCAGTGCTCATGAGTGCCATCTATAAGTGCCCACCAGTGTCGCTTATCAGTGCCCATCAGTGCCCCCTATCAATGCCCATCAATGCTGCATATCAGTGCCACCTATCAGTGCCCATCAGTGCTGCATATTAGTGCCTCATCATCAGTGCCCATCAGTGCCTCCTCACGAGTACCCATAAGTGTCGCCTTATTAGTGCCCATCAGTGAAGGAGAAAACGTACCTATTTACAAAATGTTATAACAAAAACAAAGACATTTTTTTTTTTTTTTTGTTTATCAAAAAAAAAAAAAAACACTGTGGTGATCAACTACCACCAAAAGAAGGCTATATTTGTGGGAACAAAATGAAAAAAAAATTGTTTGGGTACAGTGTTGCATGACTGCAAAATTGTCATTTAAATTGCGACAACGCTGAAAGCTGAAAATTGGCCTGGGCAAGAATGTGTCCAGTATTGAAGTGGTTAAAAACACAAACAAAACATGCTAAAATACTCTCCACTCACAGGTTCAAAACATGTATAGATTCCAAACATAGTTCACATGTGGACTCTGCACATTTCGTAAATTCTTCTTCAGGAACACATATGAAAGAATCAATACATTGGAACCCACCCTTCATCTATGTAGACAGGTATCAAATGGTGCATAGGCTGGAATTTACAACATTAAGGTCTTTCCCATGAAGGTGCGTCTGAACAAATCATAATGGAGCCATCAGGTAAAGATATACACATATAGCCCGAAAATCTTATGCATCCAGTCTTCACAGAGGGGACCAACCCCCTAAAACATGTGTCACAACGCAAGAGGATCACCAGTATACAAGATGGCAATAAAAACGTATATATTCAAGTGGCGGCAAGGGCTTCGAGTCCAAACTTATAAATAAGGAAATATCTCAAAGGTATGCACAGTGGGTATCATTCTAGCATATAGAAGATACCATACACCATACCATACACAGCTGTACCCGATTCTAAGTGCACCATTTTTATCAAATCTCCTCATGTGGATAAAAAAAAAAAAAAAATGTTTCTTCATGTTGAATACAGTATGGAACGGTTAAAACCCCTGTCAGGTATCTTTTTCTTCTTTTTTGGCCTTCTTTTTTACTAGAGAGATTTTTCTTCACTTTATATCCCAGACATACGGCTCTTGTAAAACTGAGGGGATATACTCTCTTAGACAGTAGGGATGAGCTTGAAATTGGGTCTGAACACAAGGTTGGACCAAACCCTAGCTGTCCGGTTGTTCAAATAAACGCCCAAACATTTACCCATGCAGTATACATCATGTATAATAGCAATATTACCATTATTAAGATGTTTATAAAAAATAAAAAAAATTGCTATATTATTTTGAACATCTTCAGTTGTTAAGTATCAGTGCATTTCCAGTGCTTTATAGCCATCTGACTGAGTGTGTGAGATCACCTTAGGCAGAACTGGCTGCTAGTCTCAGGAGATTTGAAGTGAAATTTGGTGATTTTAACAATTACATCTTGATAAAGGGGGCCTGCTTATCATTGGATGTAAAACACCAATAGTTGAGAAACTTTTTTAACATATCACACCACTTCACTTAAACAAAATCTCTCTAAAACCAAGCTGATAATATTCCCCCCAGCCCATGATTTTTCCATTGAGGTCAATAATGCAACCATCAATCCCTACTCTCATGCCAGAGCACTAGGTGTTATCCTAGACTCTGACCTGTCTATTCAGCCTCAAATCCAATCATTGTCAAAAGCTTGTAGACTCTGTAACATGTCTAAAATTCGCCCCTTTTTAACAAATGAAACCACCAAGCTACTCATTCATTCCCTTGTTATCTCTCGCCTTGACAATTGCAACTCCCTTCTCATAGACCTACTTCTCTATAGACTTTGGGACAGATTCTCAGCGGCGATACGACGGAGTATCTCAGATAGATTTTTTTTGCCTCGTATCTATGCGCGTGATGCTTAGCATCACTTTTGCATAGATACGCTTCAACATACGACAAGTGTAAAACCATTACACTTGCGGATCGTAGTTGTAATGACAACTCCGGCCACTAGGTGGCCTTTACGTTGTTTTCTCATTTGCATATGCAAATGAAGCTAGTACGCCGATTCCCGATCGCTTTTACGCCGCCCCGTCGTCGCGTACGTCGTTTTCGTCCGCGTAAGGTTACCCCAGCTTCTATGTGGAGTAACCTTACGAAGTATCGTCGGATGCCGTCGGGTGCCGTCGGATGCCATGTTAAGTATGGCGTCGGGTCAGCGTCGTTTTTTTCCGTCGCTTACGTCGTTTTACTAACTCGTTCGCGAATAGGGGCATTGCGTAGTGACGATCACGTTGTTTTGACGTCGGTTTCAACGTGAGCTGGAGCATGCGCACTGGGCTTTTTCCCCGGCCGCCGCATGCGCAGTTCGTTCGACGCAGGGGCGTGCTTAATTTAAATACAAGCCGCCTCATTTGAATTATGCAGGCTTACGCTGGGCTATTTTCGCTACGCCAACGCAAACGACAGAGCAAATGGTTCGAGAATACGGCACCTGCTCTAGTACAATGCAGCGGCGTAGTGCAAATGGCTTACGATACGCAAGCGAAATTCTATGAGAATCTGGCCCTATATCCTCTTCAGTCTATCATAAATGCTGCTGCCAGACTCATCTACCTTACCAACTGCTCAATGTCTGCTACCACTCTATGCCAATCCCTACACTGGCGTCGCCCAGCAAATTCAATTCAAAATACTAACAACAAAATACAAAGCCATTCATAACTCTGCCCCAAACTACATTACCAATCTTGTCACCAAATATAACCCAAACTATCCTCTCCGCTCCTCTCAAGATCTCCTTCTCTCAAGCTGCCTTGTCTCCTCCAGGACTCCTGCAGAGCCTCTCCCATTCTCTGAAACTCATTTCCTCAATCTGTCTGGCTATCTTTTACTCTGGCTGTCTTTAGGTGATCCCTAAAAACTCATCTCTTCATGAAAGCCTATCATGCCTCCAACTAATCTTTTATTACTTCCATTGGCTAGTCCCCCACAGTTACAACCTTATGTACCACTCACTCTATTCGATTGTAAGCCCTTATGAGCTGGGCCCTCTTTACCCTCTTGTATTTTAATGTATTGTAACTCATACTTTTTCCTTTTATATTGTAAAGTGCTGCGTAACCTGTTGGTGCTATACAAATCCTGTATAATAATAATAATAATAATGTGCATCCATGGAGTCCTGGCCAAATTACAAATATGGCTTCTGCTGTAGAGATATACACATTCTCAATATTTCCAACTTCTTGCATCTGTAGTTCCACAACTGCATTTACTTCACATTATTTCGAGTTGACGTAAAGCAGTCATTTAATCTATTTTGTGAATTTTTTTATCAATGTATGAATTAATTTTTAACACAATTGTTTTTTGTGTTTTCTAGTTGTGATTGTCTAAATCATCAGTATAAAATGGAGTATAAATGCTGAGGACTCCTAAAGCAGATCTGCCATCATATTTGTGGAGCATCTACTGATCAATGTGGGGCTATCCTTCAGGTTAATGAGTGCAGTGGAATCCGTAATAGTTACAGAAAGGACAGAGAACCTGAAAAAGGTATGCTTCCGTACCAAGACTAAATCCTGCTCTGGGCACTCCTGCACCAGTCTACCTAATACCTGTTTCTGTTCATACTAAAGAAGAGCATACATCAATACCAGGTCTGTTATTATTACACCCATCGCTGATAAACCACACAGGAGCTTGCTAGTCAAAGTCAAAGTGGTATATAGAAGCTTTAAAATAAAGTAAGATTATTTTATGATGCCATTGGAAGGTAACACCTGAAATTTTCCAAATTATTTGGTAGGAATGATCCTGATCACTGCCACTAATTGATTTTCTGGGCCATGTGTCTTACTACAGTATCTACTTTCTTTTCTCCTTTTGGAGAGGCTTCAATTTAATACAATAAACAGTAATACAGTAATGCAGTAAACATCTTCTAGCGCTTCATTAACTGACCAAAACTAGCAGACCTGAATTGGATACCCAGAGCTGCCTACGGTATCCTTGGGTGGCATGGGCATACCACTCCACTCACACCTCGTTCTCGAGAGGGGTGAGTGTTTGATGCACCGCACAGTAAACCTCCAGGAATATGATGCTAATATTGACTCTGAAGGGCGTTTTGTTTTTCTGCAATGCTGCATTGGATCTTTACAGTGTATTTTGGCCTGCATATACATACCCCCACATTTCATTGTGACGGTACTCCGTCTCCTGCTGTCCTATTTGGAGAAGAGGCCAGACCTATGGTTACTGATAGCTGGGGACTTTAACTGCTGGTTGAACCCTTATGTAGATAAACACTCGGCTCCAAGAGCTCCTACCTCCTTGAGGAGAACCCCTTTACTACGATAACTAAATGAAGTTGGATGGGTTGACATCTGGAGACATTAAAGCCCTCTGGCTAAACAATTTTCATGTTTTTCCAAGACTTATGGTAGCTTTTTCAGGATTGATTTGGCAGTGGGCAACTCGGCAATGCTCCCATCTGTCTCTAAGGTCTTGTATAAATCCCACAGTGTATTGGACCATTTGCATATGGTGATACGCCTTATAGTGTCCCCACAATCTAAATTGTCCAGAGCAGGGCTCAAAATTTCAAGTCCTGAGCCACTAGCCAGGCCTTAAGAGTTACTCGCCACCAGTTGCCCCACCCAACACCTCCCCTGCCCCACCCCTAAGTCCGCCCCTAAACACGCCCTTGTAAATTATCTCATGAAATTACACTGTTAAATATTTTAAGCAGAATTAGTTTCCAAAAATAAATATTAACAACTTTAACAATAGTAAAAAAAACAATATTAGTACCCATCTGTGCAGCCTCAGTGTGCCTGTGAACGCAGCCTTACTGTGCCCCATCACTTGCAGCCTTACAGTGCCCCATCACTTTGCCCCATCAATTGCAGCATTACTGTGCCCCATCCATTGCCGCATTACTGTGCCCCATCAATTGCCGCATTACTCTGCCCCATCAATTGCCGCATTACTGTGCCCCATCAATTGCCACATTACTGTGCCCCATCAATTGCCACATTACTGTGCCCCATCAATTGCCACATTACTGTGCCCCATCTATTGCCACATTACTGTGCCCCATCTATTGCCACATTACTGTGCCCCATCTATTGCCACATTACTGTACCCATCTATTGCCACATTACTGTGCCCCATCTATTGCCACATTACTGTGCCCCATCACTTCAGACTCACCTCACACAAACACTGGCGCCGTTTTGAGCCGAGGCTGCAGCCCTCTTCTCCTCCTCCTGTATCACACACACAGCGTGAATCTTCCGCTGTGTGTCATGGAGCGGGGTTTGTGTTTGGCGGCACTGCGTGATAAGGTCCCGCCCCCCCCCCTAGACAGGCTAATGTGATAGGCAGAACATCGATTCAATCTACTATCACATTAGCTGGGGGGCGAGACCTTGTCACATCGCACCACCAAACACAGACCCCGCTCCATGACACACAGCGGAAGATGCTCGCTGTGTGTGATACAAGAGGGGGAGAAGATGAGCGCTGCAGCCTCGGCTCAAAGCGGTGCCAGGGCAGTCCAGCCCTGCCGCTCTCTGTGTCCTTCGGCTGACAGTTTCCTGGCTGATCGCTTCAGTCAGTAAACTGTCAGCCCGGTTCACCCCCGCTCCTCACTCGCCCTGGAATAAAACCCACTCGCAAAATGCGAGCAAAATAGTGAAATTTTGAGGGCTGGTCCAGAGTACCCTTTAAATTTAACACCTTTTGGTTGAAACTATTTTCCTCTCTTGAGGAGATGTTGCAGGGCATGCATGAGTTCTTTACCAACCAGAACTCTGCTGATTGACAGGCTTTAGAATGAGAAAGGTTAAGTGATGCTTAATAAAACACAGCGGGTAGGGCTTTCACCAAAGTCCTGTCCTGCAGATATGGCAAGTACCCATAAGTCTTTTATCTTTTTAGAAAAGCTTAATGAGCAGCTACTTCCTCTCTAGCCACTGCATAGCTTCATGTTGTTCCCGACACTGTTTCTTATATAAAGGGCGACTATTCTTATCTTTTCTTTGCTAAAAATAGTTCCTATTACATCTCTTTTATACTGGACTCTGCACATCATTATGACTATTGACCTTAAAGCTGAACCTCAACTACCATAAAAAATACAATTTAATGCAGTATGTATTCATTTGAAATCATTATACGTATATATTTGTTAATGCATCTAGTGTAAATAACTCAGTCTGTCTCAGTAGCAGCCTAATTAAATCATCTGTACAACAGACTGGGGGAAGAAGAGTCAGTACTCTGCGCCAGCCAGTCTCTGCTTAATGCATGTGGGCTGAAAAAGAACATGCTGGCGAGTGAAATGACCAAGCTGCCTGAGTACAATAGAGAATAGTAAGGTCGTCAACCTTGCTGTGCTGTCTGGCAAGGCTTTATACATTTCAGGACTGGCTGAACAAAGTTATACACCTTTTTAAAGGTGTATTTTTTTGTATACATCGAGTACAAACACTTATAGAAAATCATTATTCATCAGCTATAAAGATTTTTTTTTAAAAGTGTTGCAGCCGGTTAAAATGCATTTTTTTCCTAATTGTAATCAAACATATTGTGAAGTTGACAATAGATTCAGGAATAATACATATGACTAAAATAATCCTAACTTAAAATATGTTATTTAAAAACTGTAAACATGTTGCTATCTGCCTTACTAGCCATTAAAAAGATAACAACCTTACCAAGCTATCACTGTATGATTCAGCTTTGGCAATTGCTTCTTCTACCGCTTCTTCTGCCACACGTAAGGCCACTGAAAGGGTGTCCATCATGCTGTGCCCTAGAGACAAAAATGCACATTTATTAGAGGTAGCTATGGTAGTTAAATCAAATATTAAAAATTGGATACCCTATTGGGATAAAAGTATGCAGACACTCCTCCGAATGACTGACTGCACGAGTTTCTTGGTAAATAGTAATGCTATGCTAATGGTATCTTACAAAGGCATTTTAGACAATTTTGCATTCCAATCTTGGCATTTGGGGAAGGCTTTTTTTCTGTTTCAACATGACTGTGCCCTGTGCACAAAGCCAGGTCCATAAAGACCATGTTTGACACGTCTGGTCTGGAGGAACTTGGGTGATTAGCACAAAGCCCTGACCTCAACTGTACTGAACACCTTTGGGATGAATTGGCACACCCATTGCAAGTCGCATCTTCTCATCCAAGAGCTGTACCTAAACAATCCAATTCTCTTTTGGCATCCCTAGAAGAGTGGAGGCTGTTATATCCACAATGTGGGGGAGGGTGATAACTCCATATAAGTGCCCACAATTTTAACCTGTTGCTGTCTGTTCAACACATACTGTGTTCTAGTCCTAGTAATAAATATCAATGCATTATATAGTGTTACTGGGGCCTTTTCTAACTACTCACTAACAAATTATCCATGAATTTATTATTTACTTATTTATTTATTTATTTGTACAAATTCACTACAATAGTGTTGTTAGTTCTGAGCGCCCCCTTGTGACACTTCTACTAGATTACGTCTAATTAATCTGAATGATTACATTAAATACTCAAAATATCTGCCAATTACATAAAACAATGCTTCAATCACTGTGTTGGTTTCATAGTACCCTGTCTGGTGGAGCTCACTGCCATCTCGGAATAATTCTTTGGGCTGTCCGCGCTGTCCAGCCCACCTGATCCTTACAGCAACGGTGCTCCCACTCCAGGAGACATCTACGGCTCTCTATAGCCTCTACTGGGCAGCCTCAATTTATATCTCCCCTGGGTCTTTGTTATATACCATTAAATTTCTTTTTTCTGGTAAGTTTACTAAGCACACTGCTCTGCCCATCTAATGATGGAAGTATAATGTGCATTTATATATATAGTATATTGTATGTTAAATTGTTTATTATAATCTGTGTTTCATTTATGCAGTTTATCTTCCTCATGCTCCCGATGAAGTGGTCTATACCATGAAACATGTAGAGCTTTTTGAAAGGAAGCATATGAATGTCAAGACTTGAAAGGAAAAAAAACATCTTTCTCCGATACACACAGCAGCTATTTTCTTGGTTTGCAAAAAAACCCCCTCTATCTGCGTTGTCTTGGGTATCCCAGTACAAATCTACTGTGTTATTTATTGTCTTGATATTGCTTTTTTCTGTACAAATGTGAATATGTTGTTTTAGATCTACATGATACATCAACATGTGTGGTGTTGATGACCTGTAGCTATTTATACTATTTTTATATTAATTAAAATTATTTTTTCTATATTTGATGCCTATAAAGTCCATTTCCTTTCCACAAATATTTTCTCAAATCAGTAGGACGTGGCATTTATATTACTAAGGATGTTGATTGTCATCCAGGGAAACAACAATCAATCCATAAAAACTCTTAATTAGGTGGTAGCACCAAATAGGGTCACACCTTCGGTGAAAACCCTTCCCTTTACCTCAAAAAATTGATTTTTTCTTTTTTTGTTATACTCTTTATATAATTTTACTTTTTTTCTGATATAAGTACAAAACCATATATGAATACAAAAAACTGGTATGCATACCCCATGTGGGATCCATGTTTGAAGGCCTACTTGGGGCTATATATTCCTCTGATTAATTCCTTCAGTGCTTTTGTGTGCAAATATACTCTGAATTAGACATCTAGGTGTGTCTGGAAAATATTCCCCCAACAGGCTTGAGCCTGTGATTATATTTTTATCTCACTTTTGGCTGGGTTTTGTGTTGTGGAAAGGCAATGGACTTTGTGGGGTCAGCATGGTCAGGACTAATGGAGGGTTTTCAAACGTCCTACAATGGCTCTAATAAAGAAACAGATGATCTAAAAATATACTTTGAAAAATTAAAAAAATTACTTAAAAGAAAATCCAACCTCCATTGGCATATGGAATTTTTCAAACAATATATAAGAGAAAACATATGTCCAATAGGCCTTAGAGTTCAACTTTTTCCTACCATTAAAGACATATCATCGGACCTAAAAATTTCTTGGGAAACAATCCTTACTAAATGCAGTCAAGATTGTATGCAACTTCTATTAACGCAATACTCCCTAGATACGGCAATTCTAGACCAAGAACTAGCTGCCTTACATTCTAAATACAATACCATTTTAATTCATGAAAAATTCGAAGAAAAAAGTTGTGAATTAAAAGTCTTTCTCGACAAATTAAATAAATCCATAATTTCAAAAAAACAAATTAAATTTGATAAGGATAAGATGGCTTTCCTAGAAGGTTATGCATATAGGTGGGACAATACAATAAAAAGTAGAGGACGAGGTCCACCCAACCGCTCTTATATCAATGTTAAAGAACGTAATAATTACACCTCTGAAAGAGGTAGTGAATCTGATTCCTCCGCCTCATCCTCTCTCTCTCTTTCGCAGGTACATCAAAGCCAAGGCGTCGAACCAAGCTACACTTCGAGCGGGTCACGTAAGCGGGGTCATTTTGGTGGTGGGCAAACACATACACCGACCAATAAAAAGAAACCCACAAATACTAATGGTTTCAGACCCCCCCAAATTCACAACCGTGGTGGGCCAAGTAGAGGTGATGGGACAGCACTAGGAGTCGATCTTTCCCAATTTGCCTATATGGGCCCCATAGCTGCCCAAGCAGTACAGCAACTACAAGCACAAAACAGTGGCAACATGGGAGCCCCTCACCCACCACGAGGAGCAGAGGGAGGTACACAAACATCACAGGGATTTAGCCAACAGCCCCCCAGATCAAGCGTCAATCAGAGTGTCCCTTTAGGGGAACCGACGACAAAAACCCCCCTAAGGATGAACTAAGTATTGTAAATTTGACCCCCTATCCACTCTCAGAGGTAGAACTTACAGTCCTCAAGTTAGGACTAAGCTTCTGCCCGTACGCCAATCTTGACAAATATGAGGTCATTAAAGACCTCTATTTGTTTGCACGCAAATTAACGTATAAATTCATTTTTGACCCCGATAGGAGGAGAGCTAGGGAGGAAAAGGAATTATCAGAACAAATCAAAAAGTACACCATGAGAGAGTTTCGAGCACTTAAAGACCTTATGCTCCTTCTAGACGAAAACACCAGCTGTCCAACCACACAAATTGCAAACCCACAACAAGAGCAGGAAAATAAACTAAAATCCCAATTTAAGAAAAAATCGGACCAATTTCCAGATTTGAACACCAACCCACAAATTATGGCATTTTTGATTGCCACTACCTATGAAATAAAAAATATGCCTCTAATGTCAATCCCATCTAACTTATCCAAGCAACAAACTAAAGCCCTAGAGGGATTAAAAACAAGAAAGGACACCGTCATCAAGTCCTCCGACAAGGGGGGAAACATTGTTTTGCTTACATGCAAACAATACGAAACAATGTGTCAAAAAATCTTGCAGAATGAGGAATGGTACTCCCCAATCACGGTGGATGTTACCGCACAATTTAAACTAGAGTTTAAGATGCTTATCTATACAGCATACACTGAGGCACTAATCGACAAACCGATATATGAATTCTTTAATGTTCCCTTTCCAAGAGAGCCGATCTTTTATGCAATCCCTAAGATCCACAAAAACAAAGAAGTCCCTCCCGGACGACCCATTATATCTGGGATCGGTTCTCTTACAGAGAACTGTAGTCGATTTGTAGATTTCTTTTTGATGCCCCACGTTACAAGATTACCATCTTACATCAAGGATACTCTAGATTTACTCAGAAAATTAGATGGTTTGACAATTCCCACCGAAGCACATCTAGTAACCATCGATGTGGAAGCGCTCTATTCGAGTATTCCACACGATAAGGGCCTTCAGGTTATTAAAACTTTCCTCATGGAGGAGGATCATAGGCAGTGGAAATTTGGGGATCTAATCGTATCCCTATTATCATTTATTTTAAAACATAACTATTTCTCATTCATGGGCTCCCACTACCTCCAGGTACAGGGCGTTGCCATGGGCACCTGTTGTGCCCCGGCATACGCTAACCTGTACCTGGGGGGGTGGGAGCGCATGATATTTTCTGAACCTCGATACCAGTCCTTTTTGAGTTTTGTGTTGTGTTGGTACCGTTACATTGATGACGTGTTTGTCATCTGGACAGGCCCCATCCCCAAGTTGCATGAATTTTTGGTTCTTTTAAATTCAAACGAATTTAACCTCAAATTCACATATAATTGGCAGCAAGACTCAGTGCCTTTCCTTGATGTTACAATATACAGAGACTCAGATGATAATATCAGTACCAAATTATTTCGCAAAAGCACAGCAGGTAATACACTGCTCCACGCTAGCAGTGCCCACCCCCGTCTCTCTAGTCCATAGCATCCCCTATGCTCAGTACTTGAGACTACGGAGAAACTGCACCTATGATGAAGACTTCAAACAACAGGCCCATGAACTTAAAATCAGGTTACTACAAAGAGGCTATAGCAAAAGTTTGCTAAGAAAAGCATATAATAAATCGCTAAATCAAGATAGAGTATCTCTTATATATAACAAGAAAAATAAAACTAGTAAAGAATTCCAGAATAATACCACCAAATTCATCACAAAATATGCAGCTCAACATGATATACTCCGAAACTGTCTTGCCAAACACTGGCACCTCCTAAACGAGGATCCAATACTCAAGAAATACGTTAGGGAAACTCCGGAGATTATATTTCGCAGATGCCCATCCATAGGCAATAAACTCACAAGAAGTGAATACAAACCACCAGACGAAGACAGAGTTCTTCGTAGAGGATTGGAAATCTGTGGGCAATGCTCTTATTGCCCATGGATACAATCGGGTACCTCTTTCCATCTCCCAAATGGCGAAATTTTCAAACCAAAATTCCATGCTACATGTAACACAGAAGGTGTAATATATCTTATGCAATGTAAATGCAAAGCCTTCTATGTAGGAAAAACCATTCGCCAATTTAAACAACGAATATACGATCACATATATTATTCCCAATATGCCAAAATGATTACACCAATCAGTCGGCACCTAGGATTATACCATAGATTTGATACCTCGTTTATCAAATTTATGGTATTGGAAGTTGTCCCCAAGGATTCAAGAGGTGGTAACTGGGATAAGAGGATTTTGCAAAAAGAAACTTTCTGGATAGAAAGACTAGGAGCCACTTTTCCACCTGGTATCAATGAAATACTAACGTACCGACCCTTCTTGTAAATATCCTCCCAATTATCCAGTTTCCACCTGATATCCTGGGGTTAAACTAAGTTTTTGACATTTTGGAGATATTTTTCGCTATAGATATGATTATTATGCCGGCAAAGCAGGCTACTTTTCATATGAGGACATCCTATTTCTACTACTACTTCCAGTAGGCTATATTTTTTCCCCCCTTTCCCTTCAACAGGATACACAAGGGTACTACCCATGCATCATTTATATCCATAAAAATTTATGATTATGATTATGATTTTTTCTTTTTTACATGTTTTTCTTATATCCCTTTTTTCTCATATATATATATGCACCTATATACATGGTTTGTTATTCAATATATATATTATGGTTCAATAAATATCCGATGTTATTTGCTAAGTATAACCAAGCATTAAATTTAGTGGGTGATTACAGATAGCAACTGCACCCATTTGCATTGAATTACTTATAAATCTTGCTATTTTACCAACAGGGGCTGATTATTTGAGGCTGCTCCGTTTTGAGCTGTACTGCCCGTGACATACTTAGTTTATGTCCGCTGTTGCTCTGCGGATGGAGTGGTATGGTTTGAGCGATGGCGGCCCCCCGCCCCCCCCCCCCTCCCCCTTTCTTCCCCCCCCTTCCCCCTCTCCTCCTTTTGTTGTTCTTCTCCCTTCCCCCTCCCCCCCCTTGTTTCTTCTTTCTCTCTCCACTTCCCTATTCCGAGTGACAGTTAACAAACCCCACCTACGGGCCACGTAAGCCATTGATGGGGATGGACGGGCGTGCCCTCACGTTCTAGAGGGAGGCCCTTGTCCGTCCTCCAATGGCTGAATTCTTTGGAATTCTCTGGACTTCCGCCCTTCGCATGCCCATTGCGCCATCTTTTCTTTGGGCGGCGTGATCGACGCCACAGCGTTTGTGCGGCAGTCCGTGCGGTCCGTATGCGTGACGTCAGACGTTATGACGCACGCGACTCGGGGGAGCATATAAAACCTATGGCAGCCCGTTATGGTCGATGCAAGACCAGGAGCTGCCATACACAGCATGGAAGCAGCTTTTTGAATAGTTCAATACAAGCAAGGTAAGCCTCTCTGTACTCCAAACTACATTCAGTAGCCTGTTCGCCATTACAGGCACAAGTTATATCTGTATAGATTTTGATTATGGCTATCTTCCAGCAGAGTATCTTTTGCTTTTGCTTTGGCAATACGTTTGGATGCACTAAATCCACATACAAAGGGAGAGTCCAGCATTCCCCAGGAAAGGTAACTTAACCTAGTGTTATGGTTTACCATATATACACACATCCCCCTTTTAATAAGCGTGCAAAAAAATGTTCTAGTCCTAGTAATAAATATCAATGCATTATATAGTGTTACTGGGGCCTTTTCTAACTACTCACTAACAAATTATCCATGAATTTATTATTTACTTATTTATTTATTTATTTGTACAAATTCACTACAATAGTGTTGTTAGTTCTGAGCGCCCCCTTGTGACACTTCTACTAGATTACGTCTAATTAATCTGAATGATTACATTAAATACTCAAAATATCTGCCAATTACATAAAACAATGCTTCAATCACTGTGTTGGTTTCATAGTACCCTGTCTGGTGGAGCTCACTGCCATCTCGGAATAATTCTTTGGGCTGTCCGCGCTGTCCAGCCCACCTGATCCTTACAGCAACGGTGCTCCCACTCCAGGAGACATCTACGGCTCTCTATAGCCTCTACTGGGCAGCCTCAATTTATATCTCCCCTGGGTCTTTGTTATATACCATTAAATTTCTTTTTTCTGGTAAGTTTACTAAGCACACTGCTCTGCCCATCTAATGATGGAAGTATAATGTGCATTTATATATATAGTATATTGTATGTTAAATTGTTTATTATAATCTGTGTTTCATTTATGCAGTTTATCTTCCTCATGCTCCCGATGAAGTGGTCTATACCATGAAACATGTAGAGCTTTTTGAAAGGAAGCATATGAATGTCAAGACTTGAAAGGAAAAAAAACATCTTTCTCCGATACACACAGCAGCTATTTTCTTGGTTTGCAAAAAAACCCCCTCTATCTGCGTTGTCTTGGGTATCCCAGTACAAATCTACTGTGTTATTTATTGTCTTGATATTGCTTTTTTCTGTACAAATGTGAATATGTTGTTTTAGATCTACATGATACATCAACATGTGTGGTGTTGATGACCTGTAGCTATTTATACTATTTTTATATTAATTAAAATTATTTTTTCTATATTTGATGCCTATAAAGTCCATTTCCTTTCCACAAATATTTTCTCAAATCAGTAGGACGTGGCATTTATATTACTAAGGATGTTGATTGTCATCCAGGGAAACAACAATCAATCCATAACAACACATACTGTATGTGCGACAGAAAAATTGTGGGCTTTGACATCATTAGGCAGCCAATGTTTCTGTACTGAGCACTCCCAACATAGAGATCAAGCTGTCAAAAACCCCTCTTGGTCCCCATTGATGATTGGTTGCCGGCAGGTCCAGCTCCCGATCATGTGAACACTGTAACAGCCAATCATAGTGGTCACGATCCTTCCTGTTCTTTACCTGTTTCCTTACATATTTGCCCACTACTTAATACAGCATAAAAAGGGAACTGTAGCTAGCAAAAAGGTGACTACTGCTCTCTGCATGGGAAGAGAGAAGAGAACTGCTGAGGACGTAGCTTCCACACTGGTGTTTTACAACCCTTGTGGGAGCCCAGTCAACAAGGACTTGGTAGGCTAGTGATAACACACACAGAACCAAGCTGTTTGTTGCATGTTCAGGACTGTAATGTAATTTGGGTTACTACTATAGCCCTGGCTGATGGCCCTTTAAGCAACTATCCTGATGATGATACACAGGCCTGCTGGAGGCGGCAGAGAGTTTAGAGTCCTACCTATGGAACACAGAAACGGGAAGCAGAGTGAGCCTTGGAGGGGTGAAGGTGGAAGCTGTAGAAACAGGGCTGCAGTAAAGAGACAGATTGGAGAGTGCAGGCTAGAGAAGGAAGCCTCAATGTGTTCTGCTACCTTTCATCTGACTTCCAGAAGATGAGCCAGGAGTGCAGAGGCATCTAATAACAGAGTGGCCTGTCCTGCAGCCACCATCACCCAGATAGAGGATTTTGTGGCCTCTGTTGCATCCATTGCAAACCATGCTGCTGATGCAGTTGATAGACTACTTTCTATTATTTCTTATTTCAGGGCTTGTGTTGAATGCAGTTCCACCCTCGTTTTTTTTTAAAGTCAGCAGCTACAAACACTGTACAGTGCCTGCCGCCGAGAATGTGTTTTTAGCACGACAGCATCGCGCTGATTCTCGGCGACAGGCTGCCGACATCTCGCACTCACTGGAATAGTAAAAGCACATTCCAGCGAGCGTGTCATAGAAGCGACGGGGATCCGACGTGGATTCCCGCCAATTCTACACGTGGGCGGCGTTTGTTATGAATCCTGAAGGGGAAGTCCCCGCCGGATTTTAAATAAAAATCCGGCATGGGTCCCCCCCCTCAGGAGCATACCGGGCCCTTAGGTCTGTTATGGGTTGTAAGGAGACCCCCCTACGCCGAAAAAACGGCGTGGGGGTCCCCCCCACAATCCATACCAGACCCGTATCCAAAGCACGCCAGCCGGCCGGTCAGGAGGGGAGTGGGGGCGAGCGAGCGCCCCCCCCCTCTTGAGCCATACCGGGCAGCATGCCCTCAACATGGGGGGGTCAGATGCTCTGGGGCAGGGGGGCGCACTGCGGGCCCCCCACCCCAGAGCACCATGTCCCCATGTTGATGTGAGGACAGGGCCCTTCCCGACAACCCTGGCCGTTGGTTGTCGGGGTATGCGGGCTGGAGGCTTATGGGAATCTGGGAGCCCCCTTTAATAAGGGGGCCCCCAGATACCAGCCCCCCACCCTAAGTGAATGAGTATGGGGTACCCCTACCCATTCACCTGCAAGAAAAGTGTAAACACAAATAAACCACACAGGGTATTGAAATATTTTATTAGTTGGCCGCCGGGGGGGGTGTGTGGTCGCTTTTATAAAAGCGCCCGCCTCCGGCGGGCTTTTTCCGACATCTTCGGCGGGAGGTGGGTCTTCTCCGCTCTCTGGGGGGTCTTCTCCGCTCTTCGGGGGTCTTCTCCGCTCTCTGGGGGTCTTCTCCGCTCTCTGGGGGTCTTCTCCCGCTCTCTGGGGGTCTTCTCCCGCTCTCCGCTCTTGATTCGGCGCTGTCCGGTGCCTTCTTTCTCTTCAGGACTGGCCGCCACTTCTGTCACGTCGCCTTCTTCTTCTCTTCTCCAGATGTTGACGCGACGCTTCCTCCCGCTGTTATGCCGGGCTCGTGGCTCCCAGCGACTTATATAGGCCTATCTTGTGACGTTGCAGTCCCATCATGCTCCGGTAGGTACCACGTGGGTAGGTAGCATGTGGGTAGGTACCACGTGGTACCTACCAGAGCATGATGGGACTGCAACGTCACAAGATAGGCCTATATAAGTCGCTGGGAGCCGCGCGCCCGGCATAACAGCGGGAGGAAGCGTCGCGTCAACATCTGGAGAAGAGAAGAGAAGAAGAAGTGTCAGAAGCGGCGGCCAGTCCTGAAGAGAAAGAAGGCACCGGACAGCGCCGAATCAAGAGCGGAGAGCGGGAGAAGACCCCGGAGAGCGGAGAAGACCCCGGAGAGTGGAGAAAACTCCCGGAGAGCGGAGAAGACCCACCCCCCGCCGAAGATCGAAGATGTCGGAAGAAGACCACACACCCCCCCCTGGCGGCCAACTAATAAAATATTTTAATACCTTGTGTGGTTTATTTGTGTTTACACTTTTCTTTTCTTGCAGGTGAATGGGTAGGGGTACGATCATACTCATTCACTTAGTGTGGAGGTCTGGTATCTGAGTGCCCCCTTATTAAAGGGGGCTCCCAGATTCCGATAAGCCTCCCGCCCGCATACCCCGACAACCAACGGCCAGGGTTGTCAGGAAGGGGCCCCTCATCAACATGGGGACAGGGTGCTCTGGGGTGGGGGGGCCGCACCTGACCCCCCCATGTTGAGGGCATGCTGCCCGGTACGGCTCAGGAGGGGGGGGTGCTCGCTTGCCCCCACTCCCCTCCTGACCGGCCGGCTGGCGTGCTTTGCATACGGGTCTGGTATGGATTGTGGGGGGACCCCCACGCCGTTTTTTCGGCATAGGGGGGTCTCCTTACAACCCATAACAGACCTAAGGGCCCGGTATGCTCCTGAGGGGGGGGCCCATGCCGGATTTTTATTTAAAATCCGGCGGGGACTTCCCCTTCAGGATTCATAACAAACGCCGCCCACGTGTAGAATTGGCGGGAATCCACGTCGGATCCCAGTCGCTTCTATGACGGCTTTGTCTCCATCGCGGCAAGCCAGCTCGGCGCTGGCTCCCGCGATGGGGCTCGCAGGTGGTCAATCTCGCCGAGAAAGGGAGCGAGATTGATACAATAT
Organism: Rana kukunoris; assembly: GCA_029574335.1. Lineage (NCBI taxonomy): Eukaryota > Metazoa > Chordata > Amphibia > Anura > Ranidae > Rana > Rana kukunoris. The sequence goes on along the minus strand of CM056053.1, from coordinate 140,285,413 downwards.
CGCAGTCACCCACTGTAGCTGCTGACTTTTAATAAGGACACTTACCTGTCCTAGGCCGATCCCTTGATCGCGGCAGGACCCGGCGCTGCCATCCTCACTAAGGGAAACAGGCAGTGAAGCCTTGCGGCTTCACTGCCCGTTTCCTACTGCACATGCGCCAGTCTAGCAGCGCTTTGTGAATGGGCAGCTGCTCTCTGGGATACACACAGTTCCTAGAAGACAGCGCGCCCCATTGACCAGAAGACAACGTGAAGATGAAGACCTGCCGTGGACTAGGAAGCGTCAGATTAAGAATATCCGCATAGCGACCCGAATTTCTGGTAAATTAACATTTTTTTTTTTTTTTTTTCAAGGTGGACCTCCACTTTAAGTCACCACTGGAAACAGTAGCAAAAACCCCAACATTTCAGCGGCTCAATAAAGAGTTATTGCTACACTATATTACTGTTTTAACTCAGCACGGTAACAAAACTGGACCTTACCTTGTGTTTGTCTGTAGAATGTGGAGTCACTTCCACACACGCTTCCTTCATTTTCTAAACTTTCATCAATAAAGCTTCCTTCTGTTAATGGAGAAGAACAGGTGATGTTAAGCTACAAAATTACACAGTAATTCTATTAATATCAGGAGTTAAAAGTAAAAGGTTTTAGTTGTAAAATGTTCCAAACTAAGGCATGACATCAATGTCCTAGCATGTGGTCTATTAAATTTAAACTCCTATGTGCTTAGGCAGTACATAGCAGCCGTTCCCTGACTGTTTTGAACTACTTCTAGGGTTTGTAATGCTAAACCTATTCACTGGTATAATAAAAGTTTACCTTAGTGAAAAATTCAATACATTTGCAAAAATGCAAAAAAAAAAGGGGGGGGGGGTTGCCATCCGGGGCCTCCGGGCCCCTGGGGACCTCCGGAGCTCTAAAAAAATTTTTAAAGGGGGTTGCCATCCGGGCCCCTTACAGGTGTACTGCCTGTACCCCCCTGGTGGTGGCCCTGTATGCAAGAGAATCAAAAGATGATTATTTTTTTTTGTTTGCAGATGGCTGGGAGAAAACACTAAGGGAACTTTCGGTAACAATGTAACCCTTCTGACTCACCTGCTTAGAACCAGTATACCGCACACAAGTGAGGGAATGTCTGCTTCTACAAAATAGTGTGCTTTTGGTGTGTTTTCTGGATTCCTGAGTCCCAACATGAACCTGTAAAACTTTGACATGTGACTTGAAAATGCAGCAAAAAACGAGATGCGTGTCTTTAAAACATTTTTGAAGTCGCTGGCATGTGTGTTTTTGATGCATTTTTGAAATAGGGCACCAAAGATGTGGCATGCAGGACTTTTCAAAATGCATTCGATTTAACGAGAAATATTTGTATTGCCTTTTTGGTGCACTTTACATCAGTGTTTTTGGAGCAGCAAGAGTGCAACAGTGTGAAAGGGGCCTTAATAACAGATGTTTTGCTTTGAAAAAAAGTCTCTTTAACCACTTGCAATACATTTACTGTACTGCATGTGGGTGTCAGCTCCAGTCTAATCAACGTACCCCTCGGATCCACAGCGACTTTACTTTCAAGTGCACTTTCGGTGCACTTGTAGTGCAAAGTGGATTTGTAAATAACCCCCAATGTATGTATACCATAGTTTGCAGACTCTATAAGTTCCACACAGACTAAATAGTATATACTGATTTGGCTTATTTTTACCAAAGAAATGTAACAGAATACATGTTGTCCTAAATTTTTGAAGAAAGGGTATTTGTTTGCAAAATTGTATACCAGAAACAAGAAAAAAATGTTTTTTATTTTTTTTTAAATGTCAGTATTATTTTGTATAAAGGAAAAAAAAAAAACCCAGTGGTAATTTCCATATATCTTAACCACTTTATATCCCACGTATAGTCAAATGGCGTCCACAGATGGATGGGATCTCTCAAAAAAATGCGTTAAAAAATAAATAAAAAAATTGTATATTTATTATAGCAACAAGTAAAAAACATTTTTATTTATATTTAAAATTTACACTCTTTTTTTTTGTTTTTTAGCGCAAAAAATAAAAACTGTAGAGGTGATCAGATACCACCAAAAGAAACCTCTATTTGTAGGAAAAAAGGACTTCAATTTTGTTTGTGTACAGTGTCGCACGACCATGCAATTGTCAGTTAAAGCGATGCAGTGCCGTATTGCAAAAAATGGTTTGTCATAAAGGGGGTAAATTCTTCCGGGGCTGAGGTGGTTAAAAAATGTATTTAAATAAAGAATAAATAAAATAAAAAATCTGTGGTGATTAACTTCCAGCAAAAATTATAAAAAAAAAAAATTGTTGTTTTAAATTACAATGTTGCATGACCAAGCATCTGCCATTTAAAGTAGCACAGTGCTGAATAGTAAAAAAAAATGCCCTTATTATGAAGGAGGCAAAACCTTCTGGAGGTCAAATGGTTAAAGTGGTTCAAAGTGGCTGTCGCTATTACAAAAATGCATCCATGCAAAGAAGATATTAAAAATGATTTTTCCTGCTGAAATGTAATCCAAAGTGTGCTGAAAAGTATTCAACATTCAACAGGAATGTTGGATGTTGGTGTTTACTTGCTGTGCTCTGTTATTTCAACCACCAGCCTCTATGTCACTCCACACAGTAGTGACATAAAGGGAAAACAGGTGTATAGGTGCTACAACCTCCCCATACTATTTAAATGTTACTTATTTCGTTTTTTTTTATCAGCCATAACTAAGGACTAACATCTGAAACGCGTAGGCAGTTGTAGCATTGTAGCATTGTACTTGTTTACTTAATAAATGAATACTTTTTTCTGGCTGCCATCCTGAGTGCCGACCATCCCTTTCCTTACAGTAGTGACATAGGAGCTAGTGAGTGCAAGCACAGAAAGCTTCGAGGGATACTCAGAGGTGTGCCAGACGATGATCTTTCAGCAAGCCTAGATTTTCAATGCAGTGGTGCTTGGCAGTGCAGGCAGCAAGGTATCAATTGGTTTCTTTGCAGTAATGCTAAGTTCTCCTGATCAGTTACCAGTTATCCTGATAGCTGTGTGTAATTTGTCTTAACCCCATCTTTATCTTTGTTGATGAACAGCTTGGTCTACATATAAATGTATAAAAGAAAAATATAAAAGAAAAAATATAAATGAACTTACTGAAAAATGGATATGAAACATAACTGTAGCGCCCCCTGGGTCTACTGAAGGCAAAGGGGGACCTCCAGAGGCAGGGGGCAAGATAGCATTTACCCCAGGGCTGAGTCCATGACTATAAAGGAGAGTTTGGAACTGAAATTGGGCACCAGTCACTTTTCATAGTTTCAAAGCTTGAATGTAGAACTTGAAGGAAGGTAGTAGGAGAGTGGATTAGGGGTCTGATACCAGTTGCAGATCACTTACAGACACCTTGGATACAGAAAAATAACAGCTTGACAGTACCAGAACCTTTAAGGCTGACTCTGCGATACTGCAAACAGGTTTTAGATGTAGAGAAAGATTCAGCTTCACAGTGTCAGAACCTTTAAGCCGACCCGGCAATACTGTAAACAGATTTTAGTAGTTGCATCCTCTAAATGAGTCACCAGGCCCTCCTGAGAGACCAGCCTTCATCCTGGCTCTCTCCAGCAAGGGTCCTCCCCTGGATCTTCTCAGCTTGGCTTGGCTTCTTCCACACCAGGCAAGACAGCCTAAGGACCACCTAAGGATTAGTAGGCCCCAGACAGGCTTCTGGGACTACTTGCAGAGCTCACTGCAGCAGCAGTGTTACAGATATGGTTCTGTTTACCGATAGTCTGGGTTGGAAGACTAGGCACTTTGTTTCATAAGGCTGAATATGTCTCATGTATCTAGAAGCTGTCCAGGCTCTGAGCCAGGCCCGGAGTGGCTAATCGGGAGAACCGGGACAAATCCCGGTGGGCTGGTCCGGTTCGGGCCGGTTGCGGGCCGGTCCCGCGGCCGCCTTCCGGCTCCCTTAAAAATTTAGCCCCCGGCGCGGCGGCCTGTAGCGTCCGCATTAAACGGCCAGTGATTGGCCAGGCCGGGTGCATGTCATACCAGAGGCCGAGGCTCCGCCTCTGGTATGACATGCACCCTGTCTGGCCAATCACCGGCCGCTTAAGAGCAGAGAGCTGCACGAGTGGAGGCTGTCCAAGTGTGCTCGTCTGCTGCTGAATGAGCCAGCCCCGGGAAACATTCCAAGTGAGTGAACATGTTCACCGACCAGACCCTGTTCCCTCTCTCTCCCCCCTCTCTCACTCTGACCCCCCCTCTCCCCCTGAGCTCTCTCACTCTGACCCCCTCTCTCACTCTGACCCCCTCTCTCACTCTGACCCCCCTCTCTCACTCTGACCCCCCCTCTCCCCCTGAGCTCTCTCACTCTGACCCCCTCTCTCACTCTGACCCCCCCCTCTCACTCTGACCCCCCCTCTCCCCCTGAGCTCTCTTTGACCCCCCCCCCTCTCACTCTGACCCCCCCTCTCCCCCTGAGCTCTCTTTGACCCCCCCTCTCACTCTGACCCCCCCTCTCACTCTGACCCCCCCTCTCCCCCTGAGCTCTCTTTGACCCCCCCCTCTCACTCTGACCCCCCCTCTCCCCCTGAGCTCTCTTTGACCCCCCCCTCTCACTCTGACCCCCCTCTCCCCCTGAGCTCTCTTTGACCCCCCCCCTCTCACTCTGACCCCCCCTCTCCCCCTGAGCTCTCTTTGACCCCCATCTCTCACTCTGACCCCCCCTCTCCCCCTGAGCTCTCTTTGACCCCCCTCTCCCCCTGAGCTCTCTTTGACCCCCCTCTTTCACTCTGGATCCCCCTCTCCCCCCTGAGCTCTCTTTGACCCCCCCTCTCCCCCTGAGCTCTCTTTGACCCCCCCTCTCCCCCTGAGCTCTCTTTGACCCCCCCTCTCTCACTCTGACCCCCCCTCTCCCCCTGAGCTCTCTTTGACCCCCCTCTCTCACTATGACCCCCTGAACTCTCTTTGACCCCCCTCTCTCACTATGACCCCCCCATCTCCCCCTGAGCTTTCTTTGACCCCCCCTCTCTCACTCTGACCCCTCCCTCTCCCCCTGAGCTCTCTTTGACCCCCCTCTCTCACTCTGACCCCCCCTCTCCCCCTGAGCTTTTTGACCCCCCCTCTCTCACTCTGACCCCCCCTTTCCACCTGAGCTCTCTTTGACCCCCATCTCTCACTCTGACCCCCCCTCTCCACCTGAGCTCTCTTTGACCCCCATCTCTCACTCTGACCCCCCTCTCCCCCTGAGCTCTCTTTGACCCCCCTCTTTCACTCTGGATCCCCCTCTCCCCCTGAGCTCTCTTTGACCCCCCCTCTCCCCCTGAGCTCTCTTTGACCCCCCCCTCTCTCACTCTGACCCCCCCTCTCCCCCTGAGCTCTCTTTGACCCCCCTCTCTCACTATGACCCCCTGAACTCTCTTTGACCCCCCTCTCTCACTATGACCCCCCCATCTCCCCCTGAGCTTTCTCTGACCCCTCCCTCTCCCCCTGAGCTCTCTTTGACCCCCCTCTCTCACTCTGACCCCCCTCTCCCCCTGAGCTTTTTGACCCCCCCCCTCTCTCTCTGACCCCCCTCTCCCCCTGAGCTCTCTTTGACCTCTCTCTCACCTCTCTCTCTCTCTCACCCCCCTCTTTCTCTCTCGCCCTCTCTCTCTCCGCCCCCTCTCTCTCTCGCCCCTCTCTCACCCCTCTCTCACCCCTCTCTCACCCCTCTCTCACTCTCTCTCTCTCACCCCTCTCTCTCTCTCACCCCTCTCTCTCTCTCACCCCTCTCTCTCTCACCCCTCTCTCTCTCTCACTCCCTCTCTCTCTCTCACCCCCTCTCTCTCACCCCTCTCTCTCTCACCCCCTCTCTCTCTCGCCCCCTCTCTCTCTCGCCCCCTCTCTCTCTCGCCCCCTCTCTCTCTCGCCCCTCTCTCTCTCTCGCCCCTCTCTCTCTCTCTCTCGCCCCTCTCTCTCTCTCTCACCCCCCTCTCTCTCTCTCTCTCACCCCTCTCTCTCTCTCTCACCCCCTCTCTCTCTCTCTCTCTCTCACCCTCCCTCTCTCTCTCTCTCTCTCTCTCTCTCTCTCTCTCTCACTCCCCTCTCTCTCTCTCTCTCCTCCCTCTCTCTCTCTCTCTCTCACCCCTCTCTCTCCTCTCTCTCTCACCCTCACCCCTCTCTCTCTCTCTCACCCCTCTCCCCCTCTCTCTCTCTCTCTCACCCCTCTCTCTCTCTCACCACTCTCTCTCTCTCTCTCTCTCACCCCCTCTCTCTCTCTCTCTCTCTCACCTCCCTCTCTCTCTCTCTCTCACCTCCCTCTCACATCTCTCTCTCTCTCTCTCACCTCCCTCTCTCTCTCTCTCTCTCTCTCACCTCTCTCTCTCT